>SNVD02001748.1:0-151043 GCA_013180625.2 Boswellia sacra | reverse complement strand
ACATCGGCTTTTGCATCAAATTTTCCAAGGTTATCCATGGTGTTTAAAATAAAACACTTACATCCAAAAACTTTAAAAAATCCAATGTTGGGTTTTCTTCCTTTCCAAAGTTAATAAGGAGTTTTCTTTATTAAAGCTCTAACATGGACTCTATTGATTATAAAGCATGCGGTATTAACGGCTTCGGCCCAAAAATATTTTGGCAAATTATTTTCAAGTAACATGGTCCTAGCCATTTCTTGGATAGTCATATTTTTCATCTCAATAACACCATTTTGTTGTGAAGTTCTAGATGCAAAAAAATTATGTTCAAAACCATTTTCATCACAAAGATTTTCAAATGCAACATTGTCTACTTCACCACCATGATCACTCCTAATGGACACAATAGAATAACCTTTTTGATTTTGGACTCTTTTTGCAAATTTTAAAAAAAGCTTGTGTGGCCTCATTTTTAGTTTTCAAGAATAACACCCAAGTGAATCTTGAATAGTCATCTACAATAACAAAAACATAATACTTTCCACCAAGGCTTTGAGTTCTTGATAGTCCAAATAAATCCAAATGAAGTAATGGTAGAGGTTTATTTGTTGAAATAAATTTCTTTTGTTTAAAAAAAATTCTCACTTGTTTTTCAAATTGACAAGCATTACAAATCTTATCCTTTTCAAATTTTATTTTTGGAAGACCATCAACTAAATCATTTTTAAAAATTTTTGAAATTGTGTCCATGCTAGCATGACCTAGCCTTCCTTGCCATAACCAAGCATCATGATTAATGATGAAACAATTTTCTACATGATCATTAACATCAATATCAATTGTATAAATATTACCAAATCTATTACCAACAAATAATGTCTTATTGCTACTAACATCCTTAATCACACATCTATTAGGCTCAAAAGTAACAAAATATCCCTTATCACACAATTGACTAATGCTAATCAAATCATGTTTCAAAATATTAACAAGCAAAACATTTTCAATAATAGGTGAAGAAGTGTTACCAATATCACCATGTCCGATTACCCTTCCTTTGGCATTATCACCGAAGGTCACATATCCTCCTTTCTTCATGATTAATCTTGATAACTTGGAGGTATCTCCGGTCATATGCCTTGAGCATCCACTATCTAAGTACCACTTGTGTTTGCCACTTTGTCTCTACAATCAACATTCAAGGAGTAACTTTTTGGTATCCAAAAGTTCTTGGGTCCTTGGGGGTTAGTTATGGTACTTTTTGGAACCCATATTTGTTTCAAATTAGGATTTCTCTTAATATAGCAAGAATGCACTTTGTGTCATTTTCTTCTACAATAAGTACATGAATGATTAGGATTATTCCTAGAAGATGCATGAGCAAAATAATTTTTAAAATACTTTTGATTTTTATGAGTTTTATATCCTAAACCTCTTTTATCAAAAACACACCTTTGGTTTTGTAACATAGAATTCAAATTTTTTGTGCTTTTTGTAAAACTATCAACAATATTTCTTAAGTCATTATTTTCCTTTTTCAAAATAACATTTTCTTTCTCTAATTTATCAAAATCCTTTTGTTTTAAAATGTCATTTTCAGTTTTTAAAAAATGTATTTGACTTTCCAAACTTTCAAAATCTTTTTGCTTTAAAATTTCATTTTCATTTTCTAAAGCTTCATTTATTTCTACCAACTCTTCTAATTGAGATAACATGATTTTTGACTTCTTTTTGAAAGCATTGATTTTTGAATTTTGCTTATCAACTTGCACATGTAAATTTTGGAATGCTTCAAGTAATTCATCATATGAAAGTTTAGGATCATAGTTTAGAATACTTACCTCATCTTCACTTAAAGCCATGAAGCACATGTTTGCCACTTCGCAATCTTCTTCTTCGGTGGAGCTAGCTTCACTATCATCCCAATTTGTGGCTTTCATTCTTTGGATTTCTTGTTTTGACTCTTGAAGTAAGGACAATCCATCTTTACATGTCCCGGTTTCTTGCACTCATAGCAAATGACTTGATCATTTTTCTTATCTTGCTTTGAGCTTTGCCCTTTGTACTCCCTTCTAGAATTCTTCTTGAATCCTTGGTTTCTTCTAATCATCCTTTTTAGCTTTCTTGTGATGAATGCAAGATCTTCATCATCTCCTTCATCGTCGGACTCATCATCTTCTTTTGTTGAAGATTTGAAAGCGATATTTTTCTTTTTCTTAAAATCTTCTTCATTCTCCTTCAAGGTGATTTCATGAGTCATGAGAGAACCCATAAGTTCTTCTAATGGTAGTTTGGTGAGGTTCTTTGCTTCTTGAATTGCCGTCACCTTTGGCTCCCAAGATTTTGGTAGACACCTAAGAATCTTTCTCACCATTTCAACATTAGAATAAGATTTACCAAGAGATTTCAAACTATTAATAATATCCGTAAATCTAGTAAACATTTCAGAAATTGATTCATCTGATTTCATCTTAAAAAGCTCATAACTATGAACTAGCATACTAATTTTGGATTCTTTAACTTGACTAGTTCCTTCATGAGTTACTTCAAGTGTGTGCCATATTTCTTGTGCCGTCGAACAAGTAGATATTCTATTAAACTCATTTCTATCTAGAGCACAATACAACACATTCATAGCTTTAGCATTCAAACTCAATTTCTTTTTATCATCTTCACTAAACTCTTTAGGTTCTTTAAGCATGCATTCCCCATTTTCAATTTTGGTAGGAACAAAAGGTTCTTCTAAAACAATAGACCACAAATCATAATCAAAAGATTTCAAGAAAATACTAATTCTAGTTTTCCAATAAGAGTAATCACTTCCATTAAAAAATGGAGGTCTAGAGATAGAAAGTCCCTCAACATATGAAGTTGAATTAAAAGTTGCCATAGCTCAAAAATCGATTAAGATTTAAAAAATTGAGCAACCTTGCTCTGATACCACTTGTTGACCCAGGTATGGCAACCCAAGAGGGGGGGTGAATTGGGTTTTTATTTATAAAAACGGATTTGTAAACTTTTCTTGAAAGATCAAAATTATTTTAACTCTTTCTTTGAGAATAAAGGAGAAGAAGATGAAAATAGAAAGCAATCAAGAGAATAGCAATAAAGAACAATCACTAGTGCAAGTAGATATAAAGAGATAGGGATAGAGAGAGTGCAAACTCAATTTACGTGGTTCGGCAAACCTTGCCTACGTCCACGGGCTCCTAGCTCCACGAGCTAAGCTTTCCACTAAGTTGTAGAAATCTTTACAACTTGCTTGATGAACAACCTCACCAAGACTTTTTCTTCCAACTCTTGATAACACCACACCAAGAGTTCTTCTTGATGAACAACCTCACCAAGGCAACTTCCTTCAACCCTTGATAACACCACACCAAGAGTTCTTCTTGATGAACAACCTCACCAAGGCAACTTCTTCAACCCTTGATAACACCACACCAAGAGTTCTTCTTGATGAACAACCTCACCAAGGCAACTTTCCTCAACTCTTGATAACACCACACCAAGAGTTCTTCTTGATGAACAACCTCACCAAGGCAACTTCCTTCAACCCTTGATAACACCACACCAAGAGTTCTTCTTGATGAACAACCTCACCAAGGCAACTTTCCTTCAACTCTTGATAACACACAACAAGAGTTCTCTCAAGGATAACTATTATCCTTTACAAGAATATCTCACTCTCACCACAATACAAGAACAAAGATAATTTTTACAACAAAAGTATAACTCTCTTCAAAGAGTAGATAAAGAATATAAAAGCTCTCTAGACTTGATATTTCTCTTGTTTTTTGTGGCTTGATAGATTCTTTTCTCTTCTTCTTTTCTGAATGCATGGGAGAAGGGCTCCTTTTATAGGCAAATGGGAAGAACTTAATCAAGTGAAGACACTAACTCCAAATTTTCTGCCTACCATAAAAACTGTAATTTTGTCTACCATTTTTGTTAATGTTCTGTTTGAAATTTGAAAATCTCCAAAACATAAAAGATCTTCACAATTAAATAATCTTTCTAAAGCATCAAGAACCAAGTCATTTGGATATTTGTAGCTCAAGATATGGCCAAAACACCATTCGGTGCTCATGTGACTTGATTTTTCTTTCATGTGTCAGTCTACCGAATTGAATGTGTATTATGCCGGCCTTATGTTTGAAATTTGAATTTCTTTAAAGAATATGGAATCTGATCCATTGAAACATCTTTCTAATGCCACAAGAATCAAGTAATTTGGATATCTCTAACTCAATATATGGATAAAACATCATTCGGTGCTCAAATGAGTTGATTTTTCTTCTCTGTGTCAATCCACCGAATTGCATGTTAATTATGTCGGCCTTCCGTTTGAAATTTGAATTTCTTCAAAAAATATGAAATATTCTTCATTAAGTCATCTTTCCAATGCCGCAGGAATCAAGTCATTTTGATTTTTCTAGCTCAAGATATGTCCAAAAGAGTATTTAGTGCTCATGTCAGCTACTTCCATTTGTCTTTCAAGTTGCATGATGATTTGGACAACCTTACACTTGAAATTTGAATTTCTTTAAAACATATGAAATGTTATAAATTGAGTAAGCTTTCCAAATGCTTTAGAACCACATCATTTGGACATCTATAGAGATATAGATGACCAATTGATTGAATATTACTCATATGTCACATTTCTTGAGTCAAACCTTGTTCTTAAACTTTGGTGCCTTTAACATGTAGTCTTCTCCTTAGCTTCAACACTTCATTTTAATAAGCCTCTTCTTGATTTTACAATTATTTCAATGATCTTACTCTTGTACATAAATAAACATGTTAGTAAATCTCAATTAATCAATGTGTATTGTTATCATCAAAATTATCATGTAACCTTAGGGCTAACAGAGTGTGTATGCAACTTCTCATAGAATTTGCACATGTGTGAGGAAGCATGTGGTGGCAAATCCACACACTTCCACAATATGTAAGACTTCGTTACGCCGATATTATTTATTAGGTTTGATATAATCACACTATAAGAAAATAGGCCTTTTACCGCGGGCCAAAACCGCAGTAAAAGGCCTTCTACGGCGGGCCTACGGCGGTTTAAGCCCGCCATATAAAATGGCACCGTAAAAAATTAATTTACTTTTTATTGCGGTTTTGGCCCGTGGTAAAACGGATTTTACCGCGGGTCAAAGGCCCGCTGTAAAAGTTCGTGGTGTGGTCAAAATTTTTTTACAGCGGGCCGTGAGCCCGCGGTAAATAACTTACCAACCTGGAAAGATAAAACATGGAGCTTTGAACAAAATGAATTAATTACTTTTTTATTGTTGATTACCATAGAAAGAAGGTAATGTAGAATAAAATTCCATTGAAAAGATACCCGGTGCCCATTTTGCTTCATTTTCTTTCCTGAACTATTGTATCAGAGAAATTATAAGCAAATTCTCAGCAATTCTGGTGAATTTGTCATTCAAAATATCAGAAATTGTTTCCTTATGGCTACAACAGTTTGGTAGTTTGCCCCAGTATTCAACTAGACTTCAGCTCCTGGTCTCAGGCTAGGGGCTCAAAAAGAAGCTCCTAGTTCAGACGATGGTGTTATTTTATGTTGATGAAATGAAAAAGAACTTTGACCTCTTCAATCTTTATTGTGTGTATATAAATGCAATGCAAAGCGCTCATAACCTCCATTGAAGCACCTAAGATTAACGCACAAGCAGAAGTTGGTGTCGGCCAAAACAGGTAGAAGTCACATCTGGGTAACACCAGAAAAGTTTTATATTCAACAAAGAGCAACAAGTAAAAACAACAAAGGCACTTCCAAAGAAGGGAAATCAAATATATATAATTGACTCATAAAGTTACTGAATTTGTCTCATATCTTATTCGTATTCCAAACTTGAATCACCATCCTCCAATTACACAAAACATTTTAGACCTGTCAGATTTAACAAGTGGGTTTCTTCTTTCCGGGAATTGCAACCCTCTTACCCTTCCAGGTCCTGGCATTATTGCTGGTTCGCTGTCCTCTGCATGGCAATCCTTGATAATGCCTAATCCCTCTGTAGCATTTTATGTCAACCAATCTTCCAATGTCATTTTTTATGCATCACCTCTGAAACACCCAAAAGAAAATTGGTTGTTAATAGGAAGTCCCGATTTACAGAAAACAAGAGAAGAGGAGAAAGCTAACCAGATCTTCTCCAGTCAGGTATCTTGAAACTTCCTCACGAAGAGAGTTGAGTTCCAATCCAGTTAAGTCTTTGGTGAGTTTGTTCCCTATGTTGAGGTCATAGAGGATCTGGTGAGCACTAGAGCGACCAACTCCATAAATGTGCTGAAGAGAGACTTCAAGTCTCTTGTCATTCGGGATCTCTGTGTTTCCCACACGAAGGCATTAAACACGTAGGCCACAAAACTGCAGAAAACAAAATGACTTCAACTGGTTAAATCATGATTATTCAAACTGTTATAAAGCATATCTACGGACAATGAATGCCCTGTATCCAGAGTAATTATCACTTGCAACCTAAAAAATTAACAGAAGAACTCAACTAAGCCGGGTTTATGTGACCTCCTGCACCAACATCAAACACCCAACATCTATTAGAATTATAAACCGAAAAGGCTGAAAAAAAAAATTAAATAAGTAAAAGAAAAGGTTGAGAAATCGCGCCTGAGATGCCAGCAGTGCAGTAGACTAGAGCGAAGATCATGCCACCAAAGGCCCAAGCAATACCTTGAATCCCAACTGATTTACACTTAGTATCGCTCCTGAGCACGCCCATAACAGTCAAGACAGTGATGTACAAGAAGAGAAAAGTGGCCACGAACTCAGCGATCCCGGCCTTGTAAAACGACCAAGACGTGACCTCGCTAGGCTTGAAAAGTGGAGCCGGTGGCGGCTCAATGTAATCCTTGCCATCTTGGCTCTACGCAGTTGTTCCAATCAGTGCGACCGAGCTTTCGTAGAAGATAATGGCGAGTGTGTGCGAGGAACGATGCGACGAAGGGGGAAGCACGAGGTTGAAAGGTTGAAGGATAAAGGGTGCGATGAAGGGGGAAGCACAGATATTCAGGAAGCAAAATTAGGGAAAAAATTACAGCTTTGGGCGGGAGAGATTACAGCTTTGGGCGGAGAAAATTGGGGAAGAAAAATTAGGGATTTGAGAGGGAAAAGAGGGAAAAGTTAGAGAGAAGCAGGAGAATGGGCCAAAATAAAAAAATTGATTATATTACGGTATTTTACTGCGGGCCACAGAACCGCAGTAAAATCCGTAATATCTACTACGGGCTATGAAGCCCGTCGTAAAATTCTAATTTTTACCACGGTTTTAGAGGCCCGCGGTAAATAGACGTAGTAAAAATCTCATTTTCTTGTAGTGTCATTTTCACTTAAGTAATATTTTTAATATTTTAAAATCAATAATGCTCATAAAGTCGTAGCAGTGTCACATCAACTTTGTATTCAAATTTTGTATATAAGCTTTATAAGTGTAGCATTAATCTTTTTCTAGTGATTTTTTTATGAGTAGAGCTAATACTCTTACAACTATTCATACAAACTCATCTATATAAATATATGTGGTATTATTGAATGATAGTCGCATCATCTACATTAATTAATATAATTAAAGTTTGAAATTCACTCTTTCAATCAAACTATGACATATCAGTTTATATAAGAGATTTGTATGAATAATATTACTTGTAGAAAAATTATATACATGAACAAATTTAATGCAATAATATATGTACCATATATAATTTGTCGGCAACTAGGTTTTACTGTTCATCGAATAGGTCCTACACAAGTTAATTGAAAGAATGACCAAGGATAAGAAGAATTTAGCTATACAATCTACCTTAATTGGCTTTATGATACATATTAATTTATATATATATATATATATATATATATATATATATATATAGCAGCCCCTCATGGCTTGCACTAAGATACTTTATTTTCTATTAATCTACAATTCTCAGTTTTCTTGCTTCTTTTCTTTTCTAAAACAATCGTGAAACTTCAGCAACTTATGCTCAGAGAGAAGCCCATAGATGCACAAAGAGTGAGTCATATATATAGCAATGGCAAAGCTAGAACCAAAGGAGGAGGCAGCAATCCATCTTCAAATATTGCTAATACATCAAAGTCATCAGATGATGATATAATTTCTCGACAGTCAAAAATCGTTTAGAACATTGGACATGGGCGTGCCCAGTGGTGAGTCATCAGAGAAAAGATTGTCTTGGTTACGGCCTCAGTAATGGGTGAAGATGCAGAATTTCATTCACCTCTCGAAAAATGCAGACTTACCTATGCAGATCATACAGCCTCTAGCCGCTCTCTTCATTGTATCGAAGATTAGATTATTAATAATGTTCTTCCCTTCTGTGGTAAGATAATTCTAATAATATTATTGCTATTGTTATCAATTTGTCAACACTCTTTTTCTCGTGAATTATGACTTAAGCTAATGAAATTAGTGTTTGATATGCTTGAGTTCTCTAAAACATACTGTAAACATATTGGGTTAATTCGGATATATGAAGCCTAATAACAAATCTACAAAGGTTTTTCAACGTTTGCATGGAGCCAAAAATTGCAATATCTACTCAATCATTATTACATCCAAAGTGTCAACATATGTTATTTTAAATATGTATTTACGTTAACTCTGTGTAAGAAATAATTTCAACCATGAAAACAAAAAGGATTAGGATCTCTACTCATTTGATTTTGCTTTAGCTTTCAGGGAGAAGTTGACACGTGAATTTTAATTTCAATAGATCACTGAGATGCATCAATATCCTTCCCTATGTATTGTGCTTCCAGTAAATCAAAACTTGAACATTAATAACTTGTTGGTAAAGAGAAATGATAATTTTCCCTATAGAAATAATTAAATAATAAAATCATCCTATCATTTGTAAATTTGTAATGACTTAAATTTTTCACCAAAATTAACTCAAAATCGTTCTCTACTTGGTGTAGGAAACAGTCACACTTGTGACAGTTATGTGGGACACTAGACGACTACAATGTTGCATGAAGCATCTCATTACATTAAGAGATGTTGCTTGATCTGTGAAGAAGAAGATGCAATAATGTTTTGTGGGTCAGGCACAACGGCAGCTATAAAGAGGCTACAAGAGGTCATGGGCATTGCCGCACCACCAACCCTGAGACAAAGGTTGGTAAAGTGCTTCAGTAATGAAGAAAGATGGGTTGTCTTTAGAGGAACTTATGAGCACTACTCCAATATCCTTTCTTGGAGACACAGTTTAGCTCAAGTTATAGAGATTGGTTTGGATGATAATGGGTAGATATTGAAGCTCTAAAACTTCAACTTGAATTATATAAAGAATCTGGACGACCACTGCTAGGTTCCTTTTCTGCTTGCAGTAATGTGATTGGAATTTACTCGAATACAAGATCAATTGTTGAACTTCTTCACCAATATGGAGGCTTTGCATGGTTTGATTTTGCCGCGAGGTACATTACAAGAAAAGTGGGATACAGCAATCCGTTTTTCGCAACATGCGTTGATGCACGTTGTTGAGTGATGCATTTCGCAACGTGCATTTTTTGTGTGTTAAAAAAAGTTTCTAAATTTGCCTTTTAGCAATGTGCACGTAATGCATGTTGTTAAATGTATTTTTTTGCAACACGTAAGCTAAAACTATCAGATTCAGCAACGTGCTTACCCTGCACGTTGCGAAATGTCTTATTTTAATTTTTTATAATTTATTTTTTATTTTATTGAAATTAAATTTTTTGAATATTAAAATTTTAACTAATTTTGGAATTTTGAAATTTTACATATTTTTTAACATTAAATATAGATATATTAGAATTAAATTTTTAACTTAAAAAATTTAACTAATATTAGAATTTTAAAAATTTAAATTATTTTGAACATTAAATATAGATATATTAGAATTAAAATTTTTTAACATTAAAAATTTAACTAATAGTAGAATTTAAAAAATTATAGAGTATAAGAATTTTAAAATTTGGAATATTTTTCAACATTACATATTTTATTTAAACAATACAATTTTATGGTTTAATATAGATACATTGGAATTTATAATCTCTAGTTAATAAATTATAACTAATAAAAAATAAATAAAGTAATTTTATGGTAAAATATAAATATAAATGCAGAAATTATAATTAATAAAAAAATAAATTAGTTAATATATTTAAATTAGTTAATTTTAATGCAAACGATGTCGTTTCTTTTGTGGTTTTAAAGTTGAGCAATTCAATGCCAAATTCAACGTAATTCTCTCCGAAATTCGCATCCGGCTCCTCCAGTAGCTCCAGGTGCTTCTCCAGCGCTCCACGGCTCTCCTCCACAATGGGTGCAGCATCGCTGTTCCTCGCGTCTACTCTCCTCTGTCGTAGTCGCAGCCCGCTTCCACTTCAGCATCTTCGTCGTGCTTGCAGGTCACCTCCACTCCACCATCTCTCGCGCTTGCAGCCGCCTCCACCAGCCCTCCTCTTCTCCATCAGTACTCTGATTCTTCTTGTTCTAAGTTGTAGTTAATGTTATTTGACCTAAAGATTATATTATTTAGAATGTGTAGCATTATTGTTAAATAAACAATTTGGCTGTATTATAAAACCCTTGCAAAAATAAATAGGCAATTTTCTAGGCTTAATAAACTCTTATTTTACAGTACTTACTGCTTGGTCAAGGAAGATAAAGATGCCCAAAGAAGAGCACTTACTGAATGGTCAAAATTTTGGTTCCTATAGCAGAGGATGCTTGCTTACTTTTCCTAGATTTTGTCATATTGAAACATTTATCACCTGTTCCATGTTGTATTTAACAAAATTCAATAATGGGCCACCGAATAATAAATAATTATATCTATTTGTTTACACTCTGTTCTTTTATGAATCCAAATCCTGTTTTCTGTGTTGCACATTTTTCAATGCAATTTACATTCAATCTCAATCACATATTCTTTTCAAAATTCAAAATAATAAAAAATCAACCATATATTCCTAAATTCAATTGAAAACAAAAATACTAGATTCATAAAAGAGCACACCCTTATGTTCCTGGTTTCCATTTTCAAGGGTCAAGACCACAAAAAATAAATAGACAAATCACCAGTAAACAGTGCAGTACCAACCAAAAAAAATCCAATGTAGCGCAAGTCAATTTTGGCATTTAGAACTTTTCCCAACATAAAAAGCACTTCTTCAGTTCTCCTACAATGAATAAATAAATAAAATAAATAAATGCTTAGAGAGCATATTCATCGTCTTTGAGTTACGTAAGGACTTTTTGGTTGTGTTTGTGGTAATTCTTTTGTTGTTTAATTTTTTTTGTTTTATTGCAATTTTGTGTTTATAAATAAGGATAAAGAGTTAGAGGTTGTTTCTAACTCAATTCTAATTTTTATTTTTTATTTTTTTTTCATTGATCTTTCTCTGAAATTACCTTTAAAGGTTCTTCCTCCTTTAGATCAGTTTCAAATCTGCAGTGATGACAATGTCAAAGGTTATTAAATAATCCTATGCAAAACGACCTAATATAAATTAAAAATCAAAAGCTTATTATAAAATGTGAAGAGACTCTATTCCAGGTTTAAAGGTTGAAAATGAAATTAAAAGTCCATGTTTAAGCTAGTTAGTATTTGCAGACACAAAGTTCATGAATAATTAAAAAAAAAATACTATTTTTTCCTTTGCATTGTCCGAGTATTTGGTGGCTACTGGAACTACATGCAAATTAATACATTGACTTGCCTATATTGTTGTAATTTTTAATGTTCATATGTAATGATTTGCTTATTTTTTAATTTGAAGAGGATAAGCATGATTGTCTGGTTAATGTCAAAAACTTTATTACCAAGAACAAGGAATTCTATCTACTTTGTTTTGGAATTCCATCTACCATGCTAATTGAGCTTGTTTATTATAACTATATTTTTATCCCTCAATTATTAGTTGTTAATACAAAATGATAGTTACCTATGAGTTTTCTTCCAATGACTTGTTCTCCTTCAAATATTTGTGAAACCTTCTCATTTTAGGTTTGGGTCATAGCTGGTGTGAAGGAAATTAGTGGCCGTGTTCTTCCAAGAATGCTTTTTAGGTTCCTTTTCTTTCTTTCTTTCTTTCTTTTTTTTTTTTTTTTTGTCTTCTAAAATTTAAATGCTACAGGGGGTTATTTTTGGCACTTGATTCTTTATTTTATACTCGATCACTCTTTGTGACTCAAACAATGTAGCATAATCATCTCAAATTCTTTCTTTACCATTACATTACTGCATAAATAAATTAGTAGCTTAATAGATTCTAATTAACATTTTATATATACGAAGGATCTCCAAGTAACCTCAAATTGATGTGAACATGGAAAGGAAATTAGAGGTTTAATTTGTCTCTTTTACACGTACTTATAGTCTAAGATTATGATAAATTTAGAATAATTGATTGGACAAGGAAAGGATATTTCTTGATTAATTTTGCAAACTCTTTTGAGTTGGCTTTTAAGTTTTTGCTAGTTGTCTGATTTCCACATATTTTTGGAATATGTTTCATTGGAAGATATTTGATTTACAGAACTTTGAAGAAAAAAATAAAAGGAATATGTAGTTCACTAAATTATGCCCTGTTAAGCACTTAATATATAATAAAAGTTAGATGCAATGTGCATGACAGGCTTGCGAAGTGAAAGAAAATAAAATTATTATTAAAGGAGAAAAAGACTGGTGGAAAGAGCTGCAATGGGAGGATGATGCCACTCAAAATCCTTTTCTTCCTTGTTTCAAATCTTCGGATTGATGATTGATGAATGTGTTGAGTGTGGCTCATATGCAAGTGGGAGAGATCCCACATTGGTTAAGTAGCAAAGCTTGGGTCTTATGTGGGCTTATAAATAAAGCCATGTGAGAGATGTTTATGTATCCCATTGGAAATTCTCCTCCACCCCCTCTATTTGTAAGGTCTCACATATAAGACTTCATAGTTTAAGGGCCTTTTCATTAAGGACCTTAAAGTTTGTAATATTTGTTTTTTCCCCTTTGTTTTGGGTATTTGTAGTATTGCCCAATTGTTTAGGTAATTATAGTTTGGCCTAACTATTCGGGTAATTGTAGTTTGGCCCAATAGTTGTGGTATTTGTATTGTGGCCCAAAAGTTTGTAATTCTCTTTGAAGATAGTGGAAGGTTTCTTCAGCAGCGCCCGAGGACGTAGGTATTTATACCGAACCTCGTTAAATCTTGGTGTTCTTTCTATTTTGCATTGTTGGTTGATTGGTTGCCTCTTTAGTTGCTATTATATTCAATTTTCTAGCATAGTTTATGGTTGTGCATTTAGGTTGTTCTGTTGGTTAACGCTTCCGTTGTGCATAACAATTGGTATCAGAGCCGAAGGTTTTGGGTAGTTAGTGGCTATTTCATTAAAGCACTTACTACTATTCTGGACTATTGAGTTTCAATTGCTAGTTATTGAATATAATAGTTTGTTTGGAGCTTGGTTATTGGTGATTTGTGTATCAAGCTTATTTGTGAGAGGCAGTGATGGCTTCATCGTCAATTGTATCAGAGAAGACAGTGACTGTGACAACTGCAAAAATAGATGTTGAAAAATTTGATGGCTGAAATAATTTCGGCTTATGATAGAGTGAGGTGTTGGACGGGTTGTATCAACAAGATTTGGATATTGTTTTGGAAGAAACAAAACCAGAAGATATCAGTGCAAGAGATTGGGACAGGCTGAATATAAAAGCTTGTGGGTTGATTCGCTCTTGCTTGTGTAGAGAACAAAAGTATCCGTTCATTAAGGAGACATCTACAAGCAAACTGTGGAAGGCGTTGGAAAACAAATATATGAAGAAAAGCAATGAGAATCGACTGTACCTATTGAAGAGATTGTTCCGTCTCCAGTTGAAACCAGGTACGAGCATCAGTTCTCATATTGATGAGTTGAATAAGTTAATTGCTGATTTGTTAAACTTAGATGAAACCTTCAAAGATGAAATTAAGGCTATGCTATTGATTGGCTCACTTCCGGATGAATTAGATCATTTGAGCATTACTCTTATCCATGGGAAAGATAAACTGTCTTTTGAAGAAGTTTATTCTGCTTTGTTGAATTATGAAATTCGTAAGAAAGATCAAAGGAAACATAGGGATGAGTCAGTAGATGCATTGATAGTGAGAGGGCGTAGTCAAAGTAGGAAACCAGGAAAAAGGGGAAAATCTTGGTTGAGGGGTAGATTAGGAAAAGATGAGTGTGCCTTTTGTCGTGAGAAAGGGCATTAGAAGAAAGATTGTCCTAAGTTGAAAAAGAAAGATAAGGGCAAGGCTGTTGCTGATGCATGTGTTGTTGAGCGTGAAGATGATAGTGAATCAGATATATGTCTAGTTGGTCATCCATCCACTTTGGTTCTGATGAGTGGATTATGGATTCGGGTTATACTTATCATATATGTCCACATAGGGAATGGTTCTTTCAGTTTGAAGAGCTTGATTGTGGAGTTGTGTATATGGGCAATGATGATATTTGCCATACTGCTGGGATAGGTTCAATCCGATTAAGGAATCATGATGGACTAACTAGAGTTCTGACAGATGTTCGGTATGTACCAAAGTTGAGAAAGAATCTCATCTCTTTGGGAGCCTTAGAATCTAAAGGCTGTGGGATATCTATTCGAGATGGTATTCTGAGGGTCACTTCAGGCGCTCTTATGGTATTGAAAGGCACTAGGAGGAACAACTTGTATTACTATAATGGTAGTACGGTTATTGGATCAGCGGCTATGGTTTTTGATAATGATGCAGATTCAGAGATCACGAGACTGTGGCATATGCGTTTGGGACATGAGGGTGAGAAAGCCTTGTTTAGTTTGGTGAAACGAGGCTTATTGAAAGGTGCAAAGCCCTGCAAGCTGGATTTCTATGAGCATTGTGTTCTGGGAAAGCAGAAGAGAGTGAAATTTGGCACCGCTATTCATAATACCAAGGGTATTCTTGATTATGTTCACTCATATGTGTGGGGACCTACTAAAACCGCATCTATGGGAGGTAGGCACTACTTTGTTACTTTTGTTGATGACTTTTCTAGAAGAACTTGGGTGTACTGTTTGAAATCAAAAGATGATGTATTTAGTGCTTTCCTTAAGTGGAAAAAGATGATTGAGACACAAACTGGCAAGAAGATCAAGCATCTCAGAACAGATAATGGTGGTGAGTATTGCAGTGATCAGTTTTTGAAATTATGTCGAGATGAAGGTATTGTACATCACTTTACTATTAGAGGTACACCACAGCAGAATGGGGTGGCAGAACGCATGAACCGGACATTGCTGGAGAAAGTTCGATGTATGTTGTCCAATGCTGGGTTGGGCAAGGAATTTTGGGCTGAGGCTGTGACTTATGCATGTCATCTCATTAATCGTCTACCATCAGCTGCTATTGGTGATAGAACTCCATTGGAGGTATGGTCTGGACAACATGTTTCTGATTATGATTCTTTACATGTTTTTGGTTCTCCTGCATATTATCATGTGAAAGAATCTAAGCTGGATCCTAGAGCCAAGAAAGCGATTTTCTTGGGATTTACTTCAGGAGTAAAAGGATATCGTCTTTGATGTCCTAGTTCGGGGAAGATTATATTCAGCAAAGATGTGACATTTGATGAGTCTTCAATGTTGAAGAAATCAGAAAACCAGACAAAGGTGAATGGTACTCCACAGCAGGTGGAGCATACTCAGCAGCAGGTAGAGTTTGAAACGACGACATTGAACCCAATTAGATCTGTTGAGACAGATGACGATACTCCTGTGACAGAGGGAGATTTGGGAGATTATGGTGAAGGTTCTACTCAGGAACCTCAACAGCAACAAGAATCTATTGCAGTTAATAGGCCAAGACGTGAGATTTGTAGACCTGCTCGATTTGTTGATATGATGGCCTATGCACTTCCAATTGTAGATGCTGATGTTCCTTCCACTTATAGAGAGGCAATCAGATGTTCTGAAGTTGATAAGTGGAAGACAGCTATGAGCGAAGAGATGCAGTCTCTTCAGAAAAATGAAACTTGGGAGCTAGCTCAACTACCGAAGGGTAAAAAGGCAATTGGGTGCAAATGGATATATGCAAAGAAAGATGGATTTCCTGACAAGAATGACGTCCACTACAATGCAAGGTTGGTGGCTAAAGGCTACGCTCAGAGGGAATGAATTGACTACAATGAGGTATTTTCTCCAGTTGTGAAACATTCTTCCATTAGAATTTTGTTGGCCTTGGTAGCTCAGATGAATATGGAACTAGTTCAATTAGATGTAAAAACTGCATTTTTACATGGTGACTTGGAAGAAGAAATCTATATGACTCAGCCAGAGGGATTCAAAGTTGCTGGTAAGGAAAATTTGGTATGCAAACTGAAAAGATCGCTTTATGGTTTGAAGCAATCTCCCAGACAGTGATATAAGCGATTTGATCAGTTTATGATGGGTCAGAGCTATACAAGAAGCAAATTTGATAATTGTGTGTATTATCGGAGGCTACGTGATGGTTCTTTCATTTATCTACTCTTGTATGTTGATGATATATTGATAGCTTCGACGAATGTCGAAGAAATTACAAAGTTGAAGACTCAGTTGAATTGAGAGTTTGAGATGAAAGATTTGGGTGAAGCTAAGAAGATACTAGGTATGGAGATTAGTAGAGATAGAGGGAGAGGCAAGATTTGTTTGACTCAGAAGCAGTATCTGAAGAAGGTAGTACAGCGGTTTGGCATTATAGAGCAGTCTAAACCTGTAAGTACCCCACTTACTCCTCATATGAAGCTTAGTGCATCTTTGTCTCCTAGTATAGATGAGGAACGAGAGTATATGTTTCGAGTTCCGTATACTAAAGCAATTGGTAGCCTGATGTATGCTATGGTGTGTACAAGACCCAACATTTCACATGCAGTTGGAGTTGTGAGTAGGTACATGCATGATCTTGGTGAAGGACATTGGCAAGCAGTGAAATGGATTTTACGGTATTTGTTGAAAATCGTAGATATTGGCTTAGTCTTTGAAAGGGATGATACATGTGATCAGTATGCTATTGGTTATGTTGATTATGATTATGCTGGTGATTTGGATAAACGTCAGTCGACAATGGGCTATGTGTTTCCTCTTGCAAGCGCACCAGTGAGTTGGAAGTCTACTTTACAGTCTACAGTGGCTTTGTCTACTACAGAGGCAGAGTATATGGCAATGACAGAGGCTGTGAAGAAAGCTATTTGGTTATAGGGATTGCTGGATGAATTGAGAATTGGGCAGAAGAAGATCAGTCTTTATTCTGACAGTCAGAGTGCTATCCATTTAGCGAAGAATCCAGTGTTCCATGTTCGTACGAAGCATATTGATGTTCAGTATCATTTTGTGCGGGACATCATTGATGAAGGAAGAATCTTACTTCAGAAGATTGAGACTGCCGAGAATCCCGCAGATATGTTGACTAAGGTTGTGACAACGATCAAGTTCAGTCATTGTTTGGACTTGATCAACATTGTACGAGTTTGATCGCGCCATTGGGCGCATTTGGAGGTGTTGCAATTGTGATAGAGAATGTGGGAAAAAGAAAAAATTTGTGGTGGGTCGGCATATTCGCCAAGGTGGAGATTTGTTGAGTGTGACTCATATGCAAGTGGGAGAGATCCCACATTGGTTAAGTAGCAAAGCTTGGGTCTCATGTGGGCTTATAAATGTGAGAGATATTTATGTATCCCATTGAAAATTCTCCTCCACCCCTCTATTTGTAAGGTCTCACATATAAGACCTCATAGTTTAAGGGCCTTTTCATTAAGGACCTTAAAGTTTGTAATATTTGATTTTTTCCCTTTGTTTTGGGTATTTGTAGTATTTCCCAATTGTTTGGGTAATTATAGTTTGACCCAACTATTCAGGTAATTGCAGTTTGGCCCAATAGTTGTGGTATTTGTATTGTGGCCCAAAAGTTTGTAATTCTCTTTGAAGATAGTGGAAGGTTTCTTCAGCAGCGCCCGAGGACGTAGGTATTTATACTGAACCTCGTTAAATCTTGGTGTTCTTTCTATTTTGAATTGTTGTTTGATTGGTTGTCTCTTTAGTTGCTATTATATTCAATTATCTAGCATAGTTTGTGGTTGTGCATTTGGGTTGTTCTGTTGGTTAATGCTTCCGTTGTGCATAACAGAATGAAGGATATCAATGTGCATGGAAATTATTGGTATGAATCAAAATCCCTTAGTTCTGTCAATTGAATTATTTAAAATTCGATACATCATATGAAGACTTGAGAAATAAATTATTTAATGAAATTGTTTATAACTAACTACTAGCATGCTTTCCACAATTAGATGCAATGACTAGTAGCATTTTCATTGAGGAGAACTTGGTGGGGTTTTTATTTTGTAGCAACCATTCTTTCCACAATCTGATACGATGACTAGGATTTAAGCCAAATACCCTCTGCATGATATAATTTCTCGTCTTATTGAGGGATTGCCTTGTCATTTGGTAAACCAGATTCTTTTTGCTTGCAGGTTTTATGCCTCCTGAATGAATTTCCTTTAAAAAGTTGCAGTTGATATGTATATGCCAAAGTTCTTATGGCTTTTCTTTCTACAGCAGATCAAAAGAAAATGCGCAAGGTGGCTGATATAATTGGATAGTGTACCATATATAAGTATTCTTTATTTGAACATAAATATGATGTTTGATATAATTTGATTATTGTTTTTATCTGGGTATATTTTAATTTTATGTATCTGTTATATTTGATTCAATTTTTGGATATGTATCGCTTACATGTGTTCTTCTAATTTTTTATTTTCCCCTTTTTATCTTTTGTATTTTCTCTATCCATGGTTCTCCTCCTCTACTCAATCTCCGTTCGTCTGAATTCTTGTTCTCTTTCTAGAGATGCCAACCTCACTAACCAAAGATGCCATGTGAAGTTTTCCTAGTTTTGTTATAAGATCAAACAAGGAAGATGGTACAAATAGCTTTCTTTGAAGAGGAATGTAACATGGAATAGTAGAAAGGATGGTAGGTATTACTATTTTCCTACGTACATCAATTAACAATTTCTTTTGTTCTAGTTGTTAAGTCAAAAATTTTTTTTTTTGGCTAAATTTGATGCAAAGAATATGATTTTTCTTGTGGGATTTTGGCTTATATTGTACTTCTACTTTGTTCGAACTCATTACATCTTGACTAGCAGAAAAGACCCCTCTGATTGATCTAATCGTACTTTAAACAACTTATCCTTGAAATCCTTACAAGAAGTGAAAACATCAGCTATTTTTACTTCACCTATTTAAAAACCTGTACTGTTTGGGTGTATCTTTAATGCACTATTTGACTCTTAACTCGGACTTCTAAATTCATGTTGCTTTGTTTCCTTTCACCTGTTATTGACTCTTAATTGTGGTGCAGTGATCCATGAGCTAGAAGGACCAACAGCATACTCACAATATGAACATTCTTCTATTCTTGCAACTGTAAGAAACTTTCCAATTTGAAGTCTTACTTTTTGACAAAGAGGGATGCTTGGGTTGGCACTTTTGAGAAATATTTTCACCTCCGTGGTACTCCATGCAATGATTGTCCAGGTTGTTCAAACCCTTGATTACTTTAATGAGCTTAAGGCTTCATAAAGATGTATAGGAATAGATGGTGTGTGGTCTAGCTATAGAGATCTCATACATAATTTTTGGTTGCTTGCCTTGGACCTCAGTTGGACTATTACTTTTTTCCCTAACAAGAATTCTTAATGTATACAGGACATGCTTGTTTAGTCCTCTAATATATCTGAGACCTTCTTTTGCTGCTGTTATTAAGAGGCAATGCTTTAATTTGAATAAAATACATGTGCTTTTAGTTTTCCCTTCCTTAAAGCATGCGTCCCCACTTAGTTTGTGTGTATTTTCTTTGATGAAACCATTTAGTCTTTTAGAAGTCTGAAATCTCAAGCCTTTAAACAGCTTAGGCGTGTAAATTGAAAAGCCACTTTAAAGAGCTGGTTATGCTTCATGCAGTGAATTTTTTTTTAGGGATAACTTATCCAATTGTTATTGAATTAGGCATGGAGTATTTAGTAACTTATGAAATTAGAAAAGCAAATTTGCTTTTGTGCTTCAGATATAGAGTAAAATTTGAGGTGGAAAGTCATCTTGAAGGGTTGAAATTTCAGGCACTGGGCTTTGTGGTGTTTTGATGTAATATGGCAGCTGTTGCCCACTTGGAACTGTTGTATAATGGTTTTGTTAAGTATATAATTCAAGTTGTGTTAATAGAGTGTAAGATTATGTCTTTGTAATTATATCATTTTATTGCAATACAGGGATCTAACATTTTGAAGTTGCTTATGTAGGATTTGCTTGTGTTTCTTGGGGAAGTTCATCCACTAAGTTGCTTGAAGAAGTTGATTTTGTTGGAGGATTATGAAAGACTTATTTCAATAGTAGTTTCTATAAAACTGTGGCATTTCAAGCTTAAGTATATATGTTTTACTTGTTTTTAGTTTCTTTTAAATCATTTAGGATTGTATTACAAATTAGTTATAGGTTCTTGTATTTTTAATATTTGTGAAAATATTTATCTCAATAAAATTTGTACTTTTATTATATATTTTGTACTCTTCGATAATTTATATAGTACTTTGTATGATTAAAAATGAAAAAGTATTACAAATGAACAAAAAAATGGATATTTAATTATAAATAAATTCGGCAACTTTTTGCAATGCGCAAATCGCATTGCCATATTCAATATATAGCAATGTGTGCACATTGCTAAAATGATATTATGCACCTTTTTGTAATGTGCAATGCGTGTTGTTGAAACTTTATTTCTGTTTGTCTTTACATAATGTGCATTGTGTGTTGCCATTGAGGTCTACAATAACGCGTATTGTGTGTCGTTGAATCTTTGTTACTCTATGTCTTTCCCTCAATGCGCAATGCGTGTTGCTGTTGATATATACAGCAACGTGCATTATGTGTTTCTGAATCTTTATTGGTCTATGTCTTTTTGCAACGTGTATTCAACAACTCACAGAATTGCATTTCACAATGCACGCGTGTGTGTTGCAGAAAGTTAGGGACTTTCGAGTAGCAAGAACAGCAACAAGTGCCTACGTGTTGCGAAAGCCTTTTAGCAATGCAAAGTGCGCATTGCCATATCCCATTTTTCTTGTAGTGATAAAAATTTCTAAGCATACATGCGTTAAGTATAGGGTGGAGACAAGATTTTAATTTGAGGGGGCCAGATTAAAAATTAATTTAATGATGTAAAAATGATTAATGCTTAAGTTAAAATATTATTAAAATTAATATCATTCGTAATTTGTTATTTATAACAAATAAACAAAAATAAGAAATTTATTATATTTTAGTAACTAACGTAAAACAATGCACAAATTAATTTTAAAAAATCAATATTTTAATCTAAATTCTTCTTTTTTTAATTTTATTAGGACAGAAATATAATTATTAGTTTAACAAAAATCTTTAAATTTACAAGTTTTAAAAACCAAAAAAGGAGAAAAATAAAAGAAAAATAAAATTTACCATAAGAGAATCCTTAAAGTAATAAGAATGTAAAACTTTTAATTAAGAGTACATAACTTAAAAGACTCAAATCTAAAATTTGTTTTGTAGTTTTTGTGGGAACATCAACTTTAACAATGATATGAATTTTACAATGAATTGTTCTATTTAGCCCCTATTTTCTATCTTTTCAACTCCCACTTCTAAATTTACTTAATTAAAAATTTAAACCCTTATTCTTTTTCTCATTAAACCTCACTTTATTTTGAGATTACCCTTTGTTAAATGTTTAATAATTTTTATGGGACTTTTCTTGAATACGAGACTAATTACTCAAAACTTCTTCTATTATTTCTTCTCCGCTTCAAACTCCTCTTCCTTCATCTTTAACATCTCAATTGCAAACTAAAAATTGTAATAGCCTATTCTCTAGTTGTCGATTCTAGACCAACAGAACAGTAGCCTTTCATGAAGTAGATGGAAAAGGGCATGAATAATCTACATTGCGTTTGTATACTCGCGGTGACAAAGCATTTCTTTTGTAATTTTTTCTTGTAAATCCGAGTATCTTTGTTCCATTTTGACATTTATTTTGTAAACCTTTTGGTTTTGTGGATTCGTAAATTTATGATTGCATTGTAAGTGTTTGTGTATTTGTTGGAGATAAAATTTTCTTTAAATTATTTGTGAAAATTTAAACATCTGAATATGTGAATTCCTTTAAATTTTGCTTTCTCTTTTTTATTAATTTTATTTAAGATAAAATTTTAAAAAATATATGTAAAATTAAAGTAGGGGTTGAAGAGCTAAAAAGTGGGGGCCGAATAGAACTACTCTTTTTACAAATTAAACAGAGAGAGAGAGAGCAAAAAGAGGGATTTTTAACAAAAGAAGATTAACTTATATGTTTTGTAAACGTGGTAGACAGTCATTTTAATATCTAATTGAAAAAAAAAATGGATAATAATCATTATTGATTTAAGATAACAAGTACTTAATCATATATGTTTTTATAAATTAATATTGAATCAACTGTAGTAGACAATTTCATGTATTTCAGGCTTTTAATTACTAAATATAGTTTTCGTCTAATATGTGCTAGCTTTAAGATACACATTAATAAAATCTAAATAAATTAAAAGTTTCTTTTAATTCTAATCATCATATCACTACTTGTTATCTTCAACGTCGAGAGGACGACATCAGGAAAATTTGTATAATTCTAACAATGTTAGACTTAAATATATGTTTCTCCAAGGAGCCACCCATAGGCTTGGTGGGGCCAAGGCGTCCCCCAACCGTAGGTATCTCCACCCTTGCTCAAGTATTTTCGTCATAAATTATATTTATAAAGTTTAAAAGTCGGGAAACACTTAAGTATAATATACTATATCATTATGATGACTTGATATACATGGTTATTTGTATAATTTGTTAAATTGAAAGTAAAATTTTATTTTTCATTTTCTCCAATTGGTTTGTTCTTATATTCCTCCATTTTCTTAACCACTTTTAATAGAAAGTATTTAAATAACTATCTATATAATATATCAAGAGTAATATTAACGTGTATCCTAAAGACACATGTTAAGACTATTCACTTTAATAGACTCCAAAAAAAAAAAAAAAAAATCAAGCTAGTCTATCTCAAACACAAAATTTTCTCATAAAAACCAACTTTGAACTAGATCTGTTCACTTAATTTGTTTTTATGAATGATAAAAAATGAAATTAGTTATAATACATTAGCACTTGTAATAAAGTAATTAATAACATGAACATCCTAAATAAGTAATAGATTACTTGGGATATAAACCTCTGGATAAGAACCTTGATGTTACATACTACTCTTTCTTTAGCTCTATACCATTACCATAAAATAAGTTGGCCTTAAATTAGCATTATGATGATAGCGGTCCTTATGCGCAGATTGAGATGAGGTCCGGGGAGATTGATGGTTATGATGCTCTTTTCTTGAGCCCACATAAGTTTCTTGGTGGTTCAGGATCTCCTGGAATTCTTCTGATGAGTAAAGCCCTTTATCGGCTTAGTTCTTCTCTCCCATCAACTTGTGGAGGTGGAACTCTCAATTATGTCAATGGATTCAATAAACAGGTACTCTCTTCTCTATCTTTTTTTCTACTTCGGAGTTAAAGCCAAATAATCTGAATGGCACCATTGGCTTGTCTCATTGTTTTAATTATATATTTTGTACTTTTTTCCAAACTCAATGACACCGTCTCTAGTTTTGAAATTATTGCGGACGTTTCTAGCGTTGAAAATTTGTGTTAATAAGCTTAACAATTGATTTGACTCAAAGTAATATTAATGTCTTCTAACATTTACTATGTAAAGTTTACTTGTACAGAGGAAACTTAAGCAAATTGATTGAAAAAGCTTAAGTTTTATTGATAACAACTTCAGACTTATATAGCCTTACAATCCTAACTGAAAATGAGAGAAAACAGCCCACAAAAGCACGTTCTATACTCTGTGGTAACAGCTACTGGAAAGAGTAAAAAACAATCCTAAATAATAGGGATTTATTTTAACAATAAATTGAAAGTCTTAAACTCAAGCAACTACTTCCAACAATCCCTCCCTTAAACTTATTGCTTTTGACATACAATCAGTTCATTTCAGGGACAATGCACACTCCAAGTTCTTCACGAAACTTTTGGAAAACTTCTAACTTTAACGGCTTCGTCGTCAGGTCTGCAACTTGATTTTGAGTTCCACAATAAACTAGATCAACAACTCCTTCTTTAGTAAGATCTCTGAGAAAATGAAATCGTACATCTATGTGTTTAGACCGACCATTTAAGACTGGATTTTTGGACAATTTAATAGCAGAATTGTTATCACACATCACTATAGTGCTTTCTTCTTGTAAATGACCAAGTTCTTTCAATACTCTTCTCATCCAAACAGCTTGGCAAGCACAAGCTGCTGCTGCCACATACTCAGCCTCAGTGGTTGATAAAGTAACAATAGGCTGCTTTCTTGATGACCAGGCTACTGCACCTTCACTCATCATAAACACATAGCTAGAAGTACTCTTTCGATCTTCCACATCACCTGCATAATCACTATCTGTGAAGGCTAACAAGTTTCCAGCTCCTCCCTTCTTGTACAGATTCCATAATTCATGGTTCCTTTTAAATATCTCAATATTCTTTTTGCTGCTTGGAAGTGTAAGTCAGTTGGATTTGCCATAAAACGACTAATCAGACTTACAATGAACATGAGATTAGGTCGTGTGACTGTGAGATACATTAGGCTTCCCACGATCTGCTTGAAATAAGTCTCATCCACTTTGACTCCCTTCTCATCTTTGTCTATCTTGTATCCTGGAACAATGGGATTGCAAACTGGATTGCTTTCCTTCATGCCAAACCGATTCAACACTTCAGCTGTATATTTTCTTTGGCATATAAAAATGCCATCTGACCTCTGTAGAACCTCTATCCCAAGGAAGAATCTCATTTTCCCTAAGTCAGTCATATCAAACTCTTTCTTCATAGAACACTCAAACTCATACATCATATCTTCATCATCACCAGTGAACAAAAGATCATCAACATAAACACTCACAATGAGAATCTTACCTTCTTTGCTCCGTTTGATAAACAAAGTCTGTTCACTATGATTTTTCTGAAAACCTTCCTTAATGAAATAAGACTTAGTTCGGCTAAACCAAGCTCTTGGGGCTTGTTTTAGTCCGTAAAGTGCCTTATGCAGTTTGTACACCTTATGCTCACTTCCTCTCTTTTCGTAACCCTTTGGTTGCTCCACATAGATTTCTTCACTTAGCTCTTCGTGTAATAATGCAGACTTGACATCTAGTTGATAGAGTTTCCATCCTTTATTAGCAGCAAGTGCTGTGATCATCCTCACTGTGTCCATTCGGGCTACAGGCGCGTACACTTTTATGTAATCCACTCCATGTTGCTATGAATAACCTTTAACCACCAACCTTGCTTTATGTTTGTCAACCTCTCCAAGCTCATTCAGTTTTGTCTTGTAAACCCATTTTACTCCTATTATCTTTTTCCCAGCTGGTAATTCTACTAACTTCCAAGTTTGGTTCCTCCCAATGGATTTAATTTCTGCATCCATGGCCAATCTCCACTTCGGACTCCTCACAGCTTCCTCAAAACTCACCGGGTCTGAAGATACATTAAACGCCATATTCACCTCTTCCTCTTCTGAAAGACCCTCACCTGAAACATAGTCTCCCATCCATGAAGGAGGGAGCCTAATTATGCCCTCCCTAGCATTTATGCCTTCTTTGTCAGTGCTACTTGAAGAAACATGTCCTGCGTCAATTCCAGCTTCTTCCTCTTCTATGTTCTCTTCATACTCTTCCTCATCATGCGTATTGCTCTC
Organism: Boswellia sacra; assembly: GCA_013180625.2. NCBI lineage: Eukaryota > Viridiplantae > Streptophyta > Magnoliopsida > Sapindales > Burseraceae > Boswellia > Boswellia sacra. The sequence goes on along the minus strand of SNVD02001748.1, from coordinate 125,133 downwards.
ACTATCTTCCCATTCTAAGTCCATCAACAGCTCTTTTTCATAGCTTACATCCCAATTCCATTGATTTTCTTCTTTGAAGATCACATCTCGACTAACAATAATTTCTGTGCGATAGGACCATACAATATGTATCCTTTGGACTCATCACTAACACCAAGAAGCACACATCTCACACTTTTATCTTCGAGCTTGGTTCTTCTAGCTTCTGGGATATAGACATGCCCTACATATTCGAACACTCTAAAGTGTTCCACTGATGATTTTTCTCCACTCCAAGCCTCCTCCGGGGTCATCTCTTTAACAGCTAGTATAGGTGACCTATTTAGCACATACACTGTCCATCTCATCGCCTCGGGCCAAAAGGTTTTAGGCATCCTTTTTTCTAACAACATTGACCTCACAAGATTCATCACGATCCTATTCTTGCGCTCGGCTACTCCATTTTGCTGCGAAGTGTAAGCCGTATTCAACTGCCTCTTTATTCCATTATGCTTGCAAAACTCATTACACTCCATAGAATTAAACTCTCCTCCCCATCTATATGCAAACACTTAATAGGTAGGCTAGTTTCCTTTTCCACAAGTATCTTGAAGCACTTAAAGAAATAAAATGCTTCTGACTTCTCTAATAAAAAATATGTCCATGCTTTTCTAGAAAAATCATCTATGAAACATAGAATATACCTCTTCTTACTATTGGAGGCTGGAGTAATAAGGTCGCAAATGTCTGCATGAACCAATTGTAATTTCTGAGTTGCTCTCCACTGACTTTTCTTGGGAATTGGATCACGATGTTGCTTGCCCTTCATGCAATCCGTACACACAATCGAGGAATCCGGTAGCTTAGGTAGGCCTATAACCATTTCTTTTGGCTGCAGTGTCTTTAGCCCTTTGTGGCTGAGATGAGCATATCTGCAATGCCATAGGTGTGAATTGTCTTGTGCAATAGCGTTGAAACATGATTCCTTTTGAACTTGAGTCTGGGTAAACAAAACAAAAATTCTGTTTGCAGTCATATTAGTCTGAATAATCAGACCTTTTTGAGGATGATATATCCAACACATCCCTGACTAAATTAGGATGGCCAAACCTCGCTCCTATAGTTGACCTATACTCAAGAGATTATTCTTGAGTTCAGGTATATAATATACTTCAGTGACCACATGAGTTACTCCCTTCAACCTGAGTTGCACTTTTCCCTCTCCAAGTACATTCATTTTGGTATTGTTTCCAAGCTTCACCACATGTCTGAAAGAGTCATCCACCTCGTTGAATACTGATTTATCTCCACTCATATGGTTTAAGCATCCTGAGTCCAAAAACCAAGCCTCTTCTCTTTTTGCATTGTTTATCTCCATATATGGCATTAACAAGAGCTCTTCTTTCTCATCAAGGTTAGCATAATTTGCTACTTTGTCCTAGGATGGACACTCATACTGATAATGATCGAGTTTGTGACAGTTAAAGCAGTCAACTATGGCTCGATTGAAACTCTATTTTCCTCTTCCTCTACCTCGTCCTCTAAAGGTGCCTTTGCCTCTTCCTTGTGTGGCAAGTTTCTCCTCTGAACTTACTTTCAAAGCATGTTGGTCTTCACCATCTTTTCTTCAAAATTTTTGTTCATGCACAATCAAAGAGCTTTGTAGCTCATCAACCGTGAGAGAATCAATATCTTTTGACTCCTCAATAGAGCAGATAATTTAGTTAAATTGTTCTGTTAAAGAGCGTAGAATTTTCTCCACAACTTTAACATCTCGCATGTCTTCTCCGTAGTTTCTCATATTATTAGCAACCAACATGACTCTTGAGAAGAAATCAAAAATTGATTCTCCAATCTTCATTTCCAAAATTTTGAAATCTCGACAAAGTGCCTGGAGCTGTGCGCATTGAACCCTTGTATTTCCTTGAAACTTTCTCTTCATTGACTCCCATATTTGTCTTGACGTATCCCTTTGAAGAATGGTCTTCAAGATTGATTTGTCAATGGACTGGAAGAGATAGTTTTTCACCTTTAAGTCCTTCAGCTTGAGTTCATCCAGAGTCTTTTTCTGTGCAGCCGTCAATGTTTCTTCTCTTCCAGGTTCAGAGTACCCAGTTTCGATGAGATTTCAGTACTCTTTCGACCTCAAAAAATTTTCCATCAGCATACTCCAATGATCGTAATCTCCATCGAATTTAGGAATGCTAGGTTGAGCAAAACCAATGTTGCTTTCTACTGCCATCTCTCAATCTTTCCCTAAGTGTTTTACTCTCTTTCTCTCGTTAGGATACTGCAGTTCCTATCCTCACACTCGAACCCTTTCTATCAGGCCCCTATGCGTATGGCTCTGATACCAATTTGTAAAGTTTACTTGTACAGACACTACAACATGGAGGACCATTTACGACGGGCTGAAACCGCCGCAAAAGCCTTTTTACGGTGGTTATACGGCGGTTTACAACCGGGTAAAAGCAACCGTAGTAAAAGCTTTTACAGTGGTTTCAGCCCGTCGTAAATAGTTTTTTACGGTGGTTTTGTTGTTCGACGCAAAAACAGATGATGAAATGGAAGTGGCATATAACACACCCTTTTACGACGGTTTAGAACCACCGTATATGGTCTTTTTACGTCGATCACGAACTGCCATAAAAAGTACTTTAGAGGCAGTTTCTAAACTGTCGTAGAAGGATCCCTTTTGAGGCGGTTATAAAACCGTCGTAAATAGATTAATTTAATGTTCGACGAATCTTTTTGCGACGAGCAAGAAACCACCGTAAATGATTTTTTTTGAAATTCTTTTGCTGTTTAAATTATTTACTGTTTAAAGATTAAGTAACCTGTCTCACAAAAATATTTTGATATGTTTCTTCAATCATTCGATGAATATGACGAAATCAAATCAAATATCAAGATATGTCACATAAATAGTTTAACCATAACCTAAACAAACCAAACATAACTCAATCATCATTCACACAGTTTAACATCATATAATCAAATAGTTAAACAACATCTGATCAGTTATATAACTTTGGCAAACTTGGCAAACAACCTGCAAAAATAAATTTGTAACCAAGATTATAATCATTAAGTAACATTATGTATTTTAAACAAATTGTTTAATTTCATTTGTAAACCTATTCATTCTCGTGGTTTGAATCACGATCTGTGAGGTTGTTTGTTCCATGACTATCATATTGGAAACGACTATGGCGTCCACTTGAAGCATCTGGGACCTATTTATGAAAAAAAACATGAAACATAAGTAAAAAATATGAGTCAACTGAAACCACATTTTTAACTTTAAAAATAAGCAAATATCGGTCTTGTAGCACGCCGCTCTGCAAATTCTAGAAACCTCTCCTGCAGGAAGGAAACGACTTCATCATACATCATTTTCATGTTGTTGTGATCTTGCTTCAAGTTCTTATGTGCTTCATTCAAGTTTTTGTGTGCTTCCTTCAAGTTGTGGTGTTCTTCCTACAAAGAACCCAACTCTTCCCTCAAGTGAACATTCGATGAGCTGCTACCTTACATGTCAGTCAAAGATGGACCAAAACCATATGTCCGGGCATAACCGCGATGATCAGGTCCCATTACATTGCCAAATACTTCTTCTCTCACTTGTCAAGTTTACTGGTCTTGTGGAAATTAAGACAAACCTTCATTAAATTGACTCTACAACATAATGAAAAGAAATAACAACTTAATAAAGATAATGTATTTTGCAAAAATTAATTTACAGATAGTGGATGAATAAATAATTCAAAAGATTAAAGAACTTACAATTGTTTCTGCACTTTCATCATCACCTACTTCTCCATTACTTTTTGTTCTTGTCTTGACGAAGACACTAATGCGATCTGTTTGCTCTCCATTCCTTATCATCTAAACAAGAAAATAACAGAACTACAATAATACAACTACTAAAAAAGATATAAGTAAATCTTGATAACCAACAAGTAAAGAGCGTATAAACAAACAAATGTAACTTACCTCTTCTCGTTTCTAGGCAAATGACGTGCGGCGTGTTTGATGAAGTGCAACTTGTTGTGCTCGATTTACCTTATTCTTCTCTGCAGCTTCCTATAATATAAACAAGGTTAACAACAATTATATTATATAACTTACAATATAAGTACAAAAAAATATGAAATCTACACTTTTGTTATTATGTTAGGCACATACTTTAGCTTGTTCTGTTCCCTAATAAGCTACAAGAATAGGCCACTGATCTGGCTGAATTCTGGGAGGAGTGAATTGTAACTGATCCTCATCCGTATCATATTTTTTGAAGTACTACCTCTCTACACGAGATTTCCAATCCTACCAAAGGTTCCCAATATGTTGTAAACAATGGGGTCTATACTCATCAGGAACATTTGTATTATCTTGCAAAAACAAATTGCAATAGATTAATGGAGGTATAAATACATATACATGTTATCTTATGGATTTCTTAAAGATAAATAACCTTCACTTCTTTCCAGATGGCATCCAAAAGATGTGATGGCATATTTTGCCACCGAGGACAAGTCAATGGAGCCATGTTGCCATTTTTGGCTATGATTCCAAGTTGGGTGGTTAATTTGTCTTTGTTTGCATTTATTGGTTGCCATTGAGAGTTAAACTGAATATGTAACCTTTGGCCTGTACCCCACTCACGAACAGTACGAGCTGCTCCACATCCTTTAACAACACTTGATGTACCACCCGTATCTATAAAAAAAACAACAACAAATGTTTAAACAATCTTAAATTTTACAAAATTAAAATAAACATGTATATACCTTCATTATTCGTTTGAGTTTGAGAAGAAGTTGCCGATTGTCGTCGAGCTTCTACTTCTCGTTGTATTATACTCTCCATGAAGGTGTCTCTTGGTCTCTTTGGCGGCATAGTTATCTATTCAAAAAATATTCACAGGCAAAGAATGCTAATATATTTGTTTAAGTTCCATGATAATTAATATAGGCATATAATAAAAAATTACAATCCATACAAGTTCAATTGAACAAATTATATATTTCATTCATAAAAAGTAACGGTTACACATAGTCGAGGGGAAATCACATAATTGGACAAAAGAAGAATGCCCTTAAAACAAAAGCCATATAAAAAAATCACGTAATCAATAAAAGCATGTCGAACAAAGTACTGTCAATCAACATCATCCATATCATCATCATTGTCCTCTTGATTGATGATCACTGTTGTTCCTCAACTCCTTGTCTAACCCATTGAACATCTTCCTCACGAAAATAACCCCTTTCATCTAGTTCTTGCTGTGTATATAGCTCAACTTGTGGCACCATTTTCCCAATAGATGAATTTTTGGAAGTAAGATCAAATGTATCTTTTGTTGATATTTTAAGAACAACATGCCAATATTCATCTATAGGATCTTGAATATAACAAACTTGTTCTGCTTGCTCTACTAAAATGAAAGGTTCATCATCAACACTGTTATCTTTGTATAACAAATGATTAAAATTAACCATTGTGAAGTCAAACTCATCACACTTCTTTCCAGTCCGATTATCAACCCAATCACACTTGAACAACATGAAAGTCATGTCGTTGACGTATCGAATTTGAATTATATCGGTTAACACTCCAAGAAATGTTACACTACCTGAAAGAGGATTTTGATCTCTTGCACTAGCATAACTCATGGTATCAGCCTTCAAAATAACACCAGATTGTTGTGTGGTATTGTGCTTATCGGTCTCCTTGATGCGAAATTTGAAACCGTTAACAACATAAGATTTATAATCACGTGCACCACATTTAGGGCCATTGGCTAAATTGATAATTTCCTCAGACAATTCTACATTTGAGGTCTCTTGTAAGGAGTGGACCTATGGAAACACATATAGTTAATTAGGAACAAAATTCCCTATAAGAAAAAATATCAACTAAATTTCTATCACTTACATGGTCACAAAACCATTCATGGAATTTTTTGTTATGCTCTTTTTGAATTTCATGAATAGAAGAATGAGGCATTTCATTTCGACGTTCGTTGAGTTGCTTTCTATGATAGAAGACATTAAAAGATATTAAAAAGTGATGAAAGCACCATTACTTAGTTGTATAAGAAAAAGAACTTATGTAACAAAAAAAATTATACATATCTTACTCTCTATATGGATCAATAGAAGATGTATTGACTAGCGCATATCTATGTGCTTGAACCCACGAGACATGATCAAGTTCAAATTGATCTCCTTCATCAAAGATACCATCTTTATTCCGAGGTCCTCGATTAAGTTTAGTTTCTACTTCATTAAGATATCTTGAACAAAAATTTTAACACTCATCCATTAGGTATCCTTTAGTAATAGAAGCCTTAGGATGTGCACGATTACGCACATATCTCTTTAAAGTTAGTAAATACCTATAGAACCCATCAAATTTATAAATACTAATTAATTAATTAAAATATAATGGAAATTAAAAGACATTAAGATGGTGGTTCATAGTACCTTTCAATTGGATACATCCATCGAAATTGCACCAGCCCCGCTAACGATGCCTCTTGAGCAAGATGAACTGGCAAATGCTCCATTATATCAAAGAATGAAGGTGGGAAGATTTTCTCAAGATGATATAGTGTAAGCACAACTCGATCTTGAATAGTATTTAAATCTTCCTCAGTGTTCACTTTTGAGCACAGCTGCTTAAAAAAGTTTGCCAACTCAATCAAAGTGGCAACGACATTTTTTGGTAATGCCCTACGAGCAGCAAGAGGAAGCAGTTGTTGCATCAGTACATGATTGTCATGACTTTTCAAGCCTGAAATGCTTCGCTCTTTCATGTGAACACGTCGAGAAATATTTGATACATAACCATCTGGCAGCTTGACTCTTTTCAACACACTAAGAAAGACGTCTTTATTTTCTTTGGTCATTGAGAAGCATGCAGGAGGTAAATATAATTTGTTAGCCCCTTGTTCTTGGGGATGCAATGCTTTTCTAATTTTCGTATCCTTCAAATCACAGCCTTCCTATTTTGTTTGGAATTAGTTGGGCCGTTTTGCTTTTTTTGGGTTTAGTGGGCTGTTTATTTTGCTCATGTTTGGGCATTATTAGGCTTCTTATTTTTTGGGTTTAATAGGTTGTCGGCCTTTTTTAGGTTTATTGGCCTAGTGCCTTATTTTATGGTTTACTGGGCACTTTGCTTATGTTAGTGGCATGGGTTGTTTTAGTTTATAAGTGAATGGGCTAGGTTAGTTTAATTAATTGTTTGTTAAATGGGCATTATTAGGCCTTTTAATTTTTGGGTTTAATGGGTTGTCGGCCTTTTTTGGGTTTATTGGCCTGGTGACTTTTTTTTTGGGTTTACTGGGCTGCCCACTTTGCTTATGTTAGTGGGATTGGTTGGTTTAGTTTATAAGTGAGTGGGCTAGGTTAGTTTATAAGTGAAAAAAGGGATCTAAATGAATATCATGCCAACATAAATTACAAAAGAATACAAGTTTTGAGTTAAAACTGAAATATAATATGGTCATAGGCTATAAATGCTACTGATCCAACTGAAAATATTTATAGACATGCTATTACCTTCTCCCAAATTTGAGAATGGTAATCGTTAAGCCAATCAACCTCCGCAGCAGAGACCAAAGATAAGTCAACCAATTTAGTCTGCAAGTAGAAAAGCAAAATAAAAGATCAGAAAATTCAGACTGCTGAACCATAACACGGTTCGAAAGAGAGATTCATACCTTCTAACAGAAAAAATGGATGAATACCAAAACTAAGCTTTGAAAAATAATTGACAGGCTTACACAGACTTGACGAATTTGATTATCAAGTCATGAAAGCAAAATTTGAACATACTAGGTTGCGTGGGAAACTATGGCTTTGGATATCTTTGTTAGTTTCGATCAAAGCTTTCAATGATGGTGGCTTTCGAAATTTAGCTGGTTTTGTTTGCTTCCAAGTTAAAGCTATGTTATGAAGGGGACTGGAAATGAACACGAACATCAGATTGCTCATGGTTGTGAACTTGAACAACAGATCCCAACAGAAAAATGATATCCCAGATCCTTTTACACAAGTATCATGTCCTTCCTAGTTGATCCTTCCTACAAATAATGAGAAGCGTCCTACTATTGGAAATGTTACTTATTCAAATAACTTATTTGAATGATGCATATTTCTTTGATATCTCAATCATGTTACTCATGATATTACCTAAGAATTAGATTTCGTCCCAATTCTATATAATTTATATTGTACCAATCAATTAGTTTATGAAACATTTATCAGAATAATTTTACTAACTACCGAAACAAACAGAAAAGAAAGAAAGCAAACAAAAGTTTCAACTAATTTCATGTATTGACTTCTATAGCATTCACGTTAAACTAAGAAATTGTTTCCTTTCCTACTAATCTGGCATAAGCACATTCATTATCTAATTGCTGATAACAAAAGTTATAATAAGGTCAATTACATCGCACACTGGACTTTAATAAATTATTAGATCTCAGCATTGAACTTTCAAAGCCTAGACAAACTGATAAATTATAGAGCGCTCAGCCTGGAGAAGAGTCTGGGGTTTCCTTGTTCAACCTACTCAAGAGGGAAAAGTTTGACTTTGATGCAACTTCAAGGGCTAACAACAAATTTAGATCGTAAAATTAGGATATCGGACGGATAGTATAAATATAACTAAAGTCATAAGTGCACAATACATATTTAAACCATTTGTAAGTAAATCCACTAATCTCTAAGGAAGCAAGGGCAATATTTCCTCACCTACATAATTGATCCATATGAATTGTAACATAATAATTAATGTGAATCGTATAAATCGCCCTCATGGACAAACAAAAACACATGCATTTTAATTTTCCTGCTAGCTTAAAAACTCATCTACAAAGCCAACATAACCAAAATTTTCACCAAATGTCCTTGAAACTCATAATATTGAACATGGAACCTACACCTCGACTATCCAAAAAGCATCACCTTTCATCTTCTTTTTCCTTTTCCAATCTATCTAATCTATTGTACTAACAGGATGACTGAGTAGTGAATAACCATTAGAATGTTACAGGAGAATTCTTAGAATAACAAATTTCAAACTAGCTAGAGAATAGATTGCTTGTTGCATGCGGAAGGTGGAAGAAGAGGAAATAGCAAAAACAAGTAGAAATCTAATTATTAAGTTGAAGTCATTAATAGGCTCAAAAGGCTGGGTCCAAACCTGGTCACAACATGTTAGCTGGAATCGCTGATAATGTTATCACTTTCTCAGTTAAACAATGATACTACAGTAGCAAATGTGAAGGCTTTCTGGCATCATATTAAAATTTTGGAACTCGTTCAGTAAATCAAAAAGTAATAACAGTAAAGAGTGGAATCAGTACACAAGTAATCAAGTGGGAATCATATATATTGGAAGAAGCTATCTCCATACCTCAAGTGCTCTCTCAACTAAAACAATTTCCTTCTCTGTTTGTGAAAAAACTACTCAACCAAAAAATAGTTGGTGCTGTATACAACAGGGCCAATCTACCTGTAAAAGTATACCATCTAAAATTGTTTAATTGGTTCATTATGCCAAAATGAGGGCTGAAACATGTTAAAATTTGAAAATTACCAAAGGATTGAAGAAAATGCCAGTTCTAAGTACTAATAGTAATTGGTAAAGTGCACTAAGATTCAATAAAAGCAATAGTAGCAACAAATGAGATGATAAATGCCGCTAACAACTGAAATATCACTCATAAAATGAGTACTGATAGTTATGAAAGAAGAACAGTCAGTCGAACAGTCACAGCAGCTTGCACATGGAATCATACACAGCTTGCACATGGAATCATACACAGCTTGCACATGGAATCATACATAGTTATGCAAGTCAACCAATCAATGATCATAAACCCACTCAAACATACAAACAAATAAAAATTATGACAACATTTAAACAAAAGCGAAAAAGAAGTTACAGTCAGTTAAACGTGAACCAAAAAAGGACAGATTCTTGCAAATGCTAAGCACTTTCCCCAGGAAAAGGTAACACGACACAATAACCATGGAAATAATTGAATCTTCCACAGTGAGTTGAATGATTCATTTACTATCTTATTTATCAGTTTATAACAATGGGAGAAAGGGGAATCAAAATTGAATTTGAAATGCTCACCACTGTTGTCGTTATTAATCAACACAGTGAGTTGAATCTTCCACTACTGTCACCAGCATCACAAACACCACCATTTCAGAACTTGAGTGCAGCTTCAGAACCTTAGTCATCCAGAAATATCACAATGAATTTCAACAACATTGTGAGCAAAAAAAAAAGTTTCTTAACAATTAAGCAATAAAAATTTTATAACAAACAAAATACAAGTAGTTACCTACATACTTTTAACTTTTCTAAGTGAGCTATTGAACTCTTCTCCTGACTTAATGAGGACAATGTTGGATGAACCTGAAAGGAAATTATCAACTTGATAGTAATTATAATCATGATATTTGATTTCTTCATCATATCAAAAAGTTATTCCTATTTCATTAAACATGCAACATTGTATTCCTCGAATATTAGCTTAAAGAACGGAGAAACAAAGCAAGTCATGAAAAGATGACAAGCAGGGTTCAGTTATTGTAAGAGTTTACTTAAAGTGTCTCAGCTTAAAAGATCTGAAGTAAACTAAACATATAACTAATTTACACAACGAAATACCACCTAAAACCATCAAAAAATCATGACTCACACGTACATACTTTGAAAGATACAACTTCAATCACGCACTCTAAACAACTTATTTAAGATCTTTCTGACAACCGGCTTTGACTATAGAATCAATCCAAATCAAAATTAGCATATCAGGGACTCACATTTTCGCTATTTCTTACATGAATTGCTTACATTCTATTCCAACAACCGCAACACAAAAGACTACAGAGAGGTAGAAACCAATAATCCTATTGCTGCAACCAAACAGTCTGCTCCTCTTACTGATGCAAGTTCATCATCTCTTAACGTTGAAAACATATGCAGTTAAACATCCACAGAACACAAAGCATTCTACAGCCAATTTTTTGAAATAGGACAACTGAACATAGTGCAAAAACCAAAACTAGTAGAGGCTTGGTTTCTATAAGAGTAAAAATCAGGAAGACTTGAACTATTTACAGAGCAAATAAAAGCAGGAAACTGAGATGGATGGGACAAGACAAAGGGGAAATTGACAAGCGAGAAGACAAAATTGACAGAAAAATTTTTAGCGGGTAATAGGGAAACCTTATCTTCTGTTATCACTGGATTGATGAGTAGAGAAGAAGAAGACTTGAAGAGTAAAGTAAGCAAGCATTGACAAGCTGCAGCTACGAGGCAGACAAGAGAATAGGAGATCTTGACATAACCGCCAGAATCGATTGCGAAGCAAGGAGAACCGATTAGAAGCAAGGGCAAAATATAAGATGATGCAAGCAAATGATAGGCATACTCGATTACGGGATGTAATAGGGGAGAACTGAGAGAAAATGCGAGAGGAAAATTGAGAGAATACGCGGGATTAGGGCAAATTGATTTGGGATATTTCGACCATTTATACGGCGGTTTTTAAACTGCCGTAAATAGCTTCACTTATCAATATTTGAGGCGGTTTTTAAAAACCGCCGTAAAATGCCGCCGTATATAGGCCTTTTTCTCCTAGTGAGAGGAAACTTAAGCAAATTGATTGAAAGAGCTTAAGTTGTATTGATAACAACTTAGGGCTTATATAGCCTTACAATCCTAACTGAAAATGAGACAAAACAGCCCACAAAAGCTCATTCTATACTCTATGGTAACAGCTACTGGAAAGAGTAAAAAACAATCCTAAATAACAGGGATTTATTCTAATAATAAATTGAAAGTCCTAAACTCAAGCAACTACTTCCAACGTATTAAAGTGATCAAAAAGACCTTCGCTGCTATTACAAAATCTATCAGAGATTTTTAATAGCAGAAGAGGTTAGATATGATATCAAAACAAGAGCGGTTATCTCTGATTTTAAAGTAAAGGTGCCATTTTGTATGGCCGAGAAAAATAAATTTCGGTTTAGGAAAAACATGAATATGTAAATCAACCAAATATATTGTTAGAATGTGAGAGCTGATTGATTTGATGTCATTCTTTCGCTTAAGCTTATTAATTAATCATCAATTGCAGGACACATTATATGTGGATGACATAGAAGAAAGAGAGAACGGAGGAACTTCCTCCAAGAATTCAAACAATCAGAGCAGCATTGGCCTTTTGGGTAAAAGAATACATTGGCTATGAAGTTATCAAAGCACAAGAAGACATCTACATTGGAAGAGCAATAAAGAGGCTTCTCTCACATCGAAACATAGAGGTTCCAGGAAATGCAAGCACCAGGAGACAAGCTATTATCATTTCTCCTATACTCCACCGCCAACTCTTTCGGAGCTAACATGAAAAATGAGAGAGACAAGCCTCTTAATGGACCTTTTGTTGCAGCACTCTTCAATGACCTCTTCAACATTCGGGCTCGAGGAGGTTGCAGTTGTGCTAAACCGTATGGTCACAGTCTGCTTAATTTTGTTGAAACTGGATCACTTAAAATCCGTACTGTCATAATAAAGGTAGAATATTTAATTTAAAAAAATACATATATGGTAAGATTTTATTATTGATAATATATTATAAGATTCTATTTAAAACGACTTTCTATGCAAACATCTATTCTGATATTGTTTATCATAAATTCAAAATTCTTCAGGGCTATGGAGGAGCAAAACTAGGATGGCCAACAGTTAGCTTCCCTACTACATGTCAAACAAAGAATTTGAGTTCATAATGGCTGCACTGGAGTTCACAGCCGTATATGGGCAGCGGTTTTTGAGCTTGTATCGTTTCAATTTATAAACAGGAAGTTGGTGCTTTAAAAGTCACTCAAGGACTTGATTTGCAAATACAATAATAACATCAAGCCACTTGAAATCACCACGGAAGAAATAAGCATGGCTAAAGAGTTCAACGATGCTGAAGCTAAAAAGCTTGGAAATATTTATAAGTATAGGTCTTATTTAGAGACTGCTAGACACATTGCCAGCCTTCTCCCCACAATCCCACCACGGAGATGTCTGCCAGAGGACATTGATCCAGATGTTGTGCACTCCAGGATCTAGTTTTCCTTTAATTTGGAATAGTGAAGGTAAAAATCTATCCAGTAATGTTATACTTGTAAACTTTGTACACAAATTAATTTAACATTACTTATTTATTCACATATCATTACTCTTCAATAAATGAGTTTATTTTCTATATTTACCTCTTCCATCAATATGAACGACATGCCAATTTGTATGTAAGAATTGTATATAAAGTTTGTAAAACTAGCATTATTCATATCTATTTTAGTTTAATATGGATATGGTGGATGATGTATATCTGAATAATTTGTCTTAATAAAAAATAATATTTTAGTATATAATTCACTACAGGAAAAGTTGGCCTTTACTGCACCCATCTACGGCGAGCATCTAAAAATGCAGTAAAATAATAAACTATACGGCGGGCTACCACGACCAAAGTAAAAAACCAATAAATTTACCGCGGTCTCTAATGAACCGTAGTAGAAGCTGATGAAAAACATTTCCATTTCCCTCTTCTCTCTCCTCTAATTTCTTTCTCCCTAATTCGTAATCCCTAATTTCCTTCTCTCCCATCAACCCAAATCCCTCATCTCATTTGTCTCTCTGGTCTCTCCCTCTAACTTTATCTCTCTCCATCGCTGTCGCTACCTCTGTCTCCGTCGATGCTTAGTCACTCTCTTCGTCTCTTTCTGCCTCTATTACTATCGCTGCCTCTGTCTCCGTTGGCGCTCAATCACTCTCTCTCGTCTCTATCTGCCTCAATTGCTGTCGCTACCTCTATCTCCGTTGGCGTCTCAGTCACTCTCTCTCGTCTCCATCTTCATCTCACATCTATAGGTATCTCTCACTCACTTACTCACTCACTCACTCACTCTCTCTCTCTCTCTCTCTCTCTCTGTCTTTATCAATTCACTTCACAGGCTATTTGATTATGTCTCCTGCGAGGTAAGTCCAAAAATTTAGCAACAAAAGTGCCCCTTCTTAAAGAGAGCGGTCGATGAGATCATCACTGTCTCTCAGAGGTCCAAAAGCATTGATCCCATTTTAAAGAAACTCAAATCCCTCAAAATTGTGAGTTCTGTTTCCTTATTCTTTAGTAGTCTTTGTTTTATGTTCCTTATTATTTATTTCAAGATTTTCTGATTGTAGACAATGCCGATACTGACATCACCGCCAGCAGAGGGTAGCTTGACTGACATTTTAGTGAGGAGGCCATCGTCTTCTTCAGCTTCAAGTTGGTCCCTTAGTTTGAAGATTCTATTACATTTTTTATAATAGCTATAAAATTAGTTTTTGAAATGAAGATTTGTTTCGTTAGAAGCCATTAAATTAGTCAGTCATTATTTATCCCAGAAAAATTTGAGCTTAGTGTTAGTGAAGAGAGTACTGCCGTCAGTTGTTGAAATCTCACAACTTCGGATCAAAGTAGTAGATTAATATGGAATTTGGAAGGGAAGTTTATTTTCTGAAGCAAAACAACGTGTAACAAATATTTTCAATTAGAGGGTTTAAAAGCAAACCTCACTCTGAAATTCGCCAACGAATACACTTTTCATTTAAAATTAACTGAATGTGAACATAATATTTACCACTTTCATAGGCTCATTATCAGTAATTTGATTGAGAATCAAATGATTGTGATTATGAGAATAACTTCTATGTTTGTTTTCCCAGAAGATGAAAGAGAAATGGAAAATAAAAATGATAGCTTCTCTTGATCTGATTTATAGCTCATATGATTGTTTATATAGGAGCTATCATTTGATTTACATGACTGAACAAGAATCTGGAAGTTACGAACTTCCTAGTAATTTCCTTGCTGAGTTAATTAACTACACTTAAAGAGTCTTACTGTTGCATGGCTTTTATAGAATTAACAACAGTCTGACATGCCCCTTGAAGTTGTACTGATCTACGAAGTCAGTGAGCTTTCATAAGACTGAGATGAGTTTGTAAACCTGTGTTCATGTGGGGTATGAGTGAGCTTACATATGACTCAGAATAGTCAGTGAGCTTGCTTAAAATAAAATTGAGAACACAAGTAAGCACATTTTTAACTATTTGAAAGTGTTTTTAATAGTATCAAAGTTGCTGCCAAACAGACTGTAAGTGGATTTTATTTCATTTTAGAATTAAGCACCATCTTTGATTTTATGTTGATTGCCCTTGCATTTTGGAAGGTCTTTTCTTGCTAATATAGTTTCTCTTTTCTAATAAGAATGATTTGGGTTTGATTAATAAGAAGTGGTGTTAACCACCGTTATTAGGTGACTTTGTAGCGAGAGCTCTATCATGTAGCAAATTTAATTCATATTGTTGCAGTGGAAGAGTTGGTGAAACAAGATGCTTTTTAGTAGGCTGGCACAGAATGAGAAAGTATATCATAAAATTGTTTTGGAAACATTCTAAAGGTGCTCAAGAGTGATTTAGATGCTTTCTAAAGTTGGGGCTTGACTGTCTTTACGTTATAGATGAACCAAAACATGTTTTAGTACCTAATAACTTGTTTTTTATTTTATATGACAATTGGTGGCATGATAAACACCTAGAGTGTCATTCTCTTTAGACATTTAGTCATTTTTTTTTATTAAGAAAAATTAGTGCGACATGAAAATGACATGACCTATGTCATAATATATGATTTGAATTGCTAACAGTCCCATTTTTTATTGAAATCCTAGCCACTTTTTTAATTCTTTTTTTTTTTTTGTTTTCTAAGCGTGTCCTTTTTTAATTCTCTTTGCCGAAAGCAAATACTTGATCAAATGGTCTAAGTTTGGGTTACATTGATAACATGTGTAAGAAAACTGTGTTGTTGTGTGCTTTTCTTTGAAATGGTCTAAGAGTACTTGATCAAATGGTTTAAATTTTTGAAAGTGCTTTCTGTAATGAATTATGGCTTCGAATTTTTGTCAAAAACATTTGCCTTTACAGAGGGCTTATGTCATACTATTATTTTTTCTTATTGAACCTTGCTATACTTGCTTTTGAAATTTTGCACTTTCGTCATAATCTCTATTTTAACTATTTGATGCTGAGCTTTTGAGATTTTGTGGCACTTTAGTTAAAGTAGAAGATATTATGGTGATTTAAACTTTTGATGGTTTAAATGTTAGTTGAATTCAAGATTAATCCATATTCTTTTTCAATGAAAAAGTGTTTCAGAATTCTTTGGATTTGGGTAGAATTTTAAACCTTCTAAATGTTGTTGCTATTAGTCATACTTTCTTGCATATTGAACATGCTAGTAAATCTGAAATTAAGGAACTAGTTAAATGGCTAATTTTTGCTTTTATTCTTATACCAATAAAACAGTACGTATTCAGCAAGACTAGCCCTAAAGTTATTCTTCTCAAATTATTAGAACAGTATATCATAACTGGAAAAGGGAAGAAAACAGGAACTAGTCATATCAAGTGCATATTAATAAACTACTAATATATTGAGATCATATGAGAATCCATATTAGAAAACGTTGGAAAGATGACTTTTAAAAGAAGTTTATTGCAGATACTCAATTAAACTGTAAATCTATTTTATAAGATAAGTTTTTGTATATAATCCAGGCTTTTATTTGTTTTCCTTGTATTTTGATTCTTATTATAGGTTGTGATGTCACTTAAATATTTTTTTATATCCTTTATGGTTTTTTAATGGTAGAAAGAGAAGGTGTTCTTGATCAAGTTGCTCCAAACAGGAGTTATCAACTGCATTCAGGATCTTTGTCTTGACAAATGCTGTAGAGCAAGCAAAATTTCATAAACCAGCTCCACTTGTTACTCTCTAGTCTACTCTGTCAGGTATCTCCACTCTCAGTTTTAGTTTCTTTTTAGTTCTTTTAAACGGGTTTTATGTGAGTTAATTTGGAGTTCAGTACTAGTATTGATGATGTAATGTGGTGCAGATAATAAAGTAGATTATGGTGTAAAGTTGAGCAAATTTCAGGTGTAGTGAGAGGCAAGTCAGCCACCTTTAATCTCTCAACTTTTACTGGTAATTATAAATTTTTTGGACTTCAATTTCCTTAATTTGGTCCATTTAATATCTCAGCAATGTTTGGCTCTTTTTCAACTGAGTTATAGCTATTTTATGCATTGTGGCACTTTGCTAAATGAAGCTTTTATCTAAAAAATGATATTAATCCAAGGGAGCTAGCTATTATCTCCAAGGAAGCGGGGAGTGCCATAATTTATCTTGCTTGAGATTCCCTTATATCATGGTTGCATAGTTGATCGTCAGGTATGCCTCCTTAGACTACATATTGGTTTCAGTTAATTATTTTAGTATAACTCTGATTTTACCCTCAGTGTAGCATTATATAATGCTTATATTCAATGATTTGAACTTGGTATCAGGATTGAGAAGATGAATTCAATATCAAAACTGAATTCCTTTATCTGAAAAATATTGGTGCATGCTGATTTGTGTTGCCATATGAGATGAATGCTATTAAGTATGATAGTTGCTATACCAACCAGTGGCTTAATTTTGTTAAAGTTATTTGTTCTAAATGAAGTAAATTTAGACTCAATAATTGGATTTGTTGGGACTATTTGTTACACTAGAATTGATATATTGTTATTGTTCTTGAGTTGCATCTGAATAATCTGGTCTGATTTAGTTCTTTAGCTGTTTGGAGTTCGTTGCTTTAGAATCCTTAACCAAAATATTGAGACAACAAGTGTGGCCTTGACATTAATCTTATCTGGCTTCAATTTTATGTGCATCAAAACATTCAGTTTTGGCTATAAGTTAAACTTTTCTGGGAAGAGGTCAAGTTCCTGTTGCCTTAGAAATTTTGTTTGTTTGTGAAAATTTAGTTTTCTTTTCTGTCGGAGTAGGCCCTATATGCTGGGTTTTGACATCTGAAATCTTCCCTTTACGGTGCGCACTCAAGCAGCGACACTTGGGGCTGTGGGTGAGAGTATAAGCAGTGGCTTTGTTTCCATGTCATTCCTCAGTGCTTCCAGTAAAATTACAGCGGGTGGAACTTTCCTTTTCTTTTCAATTCAACTCCTTCTGCTGCCTTTGTTTACAAATTTGTTCCAGAAAAAAAAGGAAAATCCTTGGAGTAGATTGAGTTACTGTTTAACAATGAAAAATACATGTATCAACACTAGTGATAGTTCAGTTAAGTGTACCCGAAAAATATTTACACTAGTGTACTGCTTCTGTTCATTTGACTTAAGAAACACATGTATCAACACAGTCTATAGTCATTCTTATCAATTTTAAAGAAGTCAACTCTTCAATTCTAGATCATATGGATCTCTATTGTACACATAGTTTATCTGTTGTGAATAAATTTAAAGTAGTTAATGGCTTTTTTAATTAAAACTTTTAGTTTCTTTTTTGTAATAAAAAAAGATATTGACCTTTTTGCTAATGAGTGCCAACTCATAAAATCTAATAAAAAAATACAAAGAAAAAAATTCAAGAAAATGATAGACAATGTGAGAGACTAACTTATTTTTTGTGTCCTCACATGAAAAGAGAATAAAAAAATTCAGATGCTAAAGATTGAACCGGCCTGTGTAAACAATTCACGGCCGACAAAAGCATATTAGGTTAACCTTGTAAATCAATGTCTACTGTGTTGACCCAGGTATGGCAACCCAAGAGGAGGGGTGAATTGGGTTTTTATTTATCAAAACGGATTTAAAAAACTTTTCTTGAAAGATCAAAATTAGTTCACTCTTTCTTTGAGAGTAAAGGTGAAGAAGATGAAATTAGAATTTATCAAAGATGCAATCAAAAGAATAATAATAATGAACAATCACAAGTGCAAGTAAATGTAAAGAGGAAAGGGATAGAGAGAGTGCAAACTCAATTTACGTGGTTCGGCAAACCTTGCCTACGTCCACGGGCTCCTAGCTCCACAAGCTAGGCTTTCCACTAAGTTGTAAAATTCTTTACAACTTGCTTGATGAACAACCTCACCAAGACTTTTTCTTCCAACTCTTGATAACACCACACCAAGAGTTCTTCTTGATGAACAACCTCACCAAGGCAACTTCCTTCAACCCTTGATAACACCACACCAAGAGTTCTTCTTGATGAACAACCTCACCAAGCAACTTCCTTCAACCCTTGATAACACCACACCAAGAGTTCTTCTTGATGAACAACCTCACCAAGGCAACTTTCCTTAACCCTTGATAACACCACACCAAGAGTTCTTCTTGATGAACAACCTCACCAAGGCAACTTTCCTCAACTCTTGATAACACCACACCAAGAGTTCTTCTTGATGAACAACCTCACCAAGGAAAGAGTTCTCTCAAGGATAACTTTTATCCTTTACAAGAAGATCTCACTCTCACCACAATACAGGAACAAAGAAAATTTTTATAATAAAAGTACAACTCTCTTCAAAGAGTAGATAAAGAATATAAAAGCTCTCTAAACTTGATATTTCTCTTATTTGTGGCTTGATAGATTCTTCTCTTCTTCTTGCTGAATGCATGGGAGAAGGGCTCCTTTAATAGGCAAATGGGATGAACTTAATCAAGTGAAGACACCAACTCCAAATTTTCTGCCTACCATAAAAAATGAAATATTGTCTGTCATTTTTGTCAATGTTTAGTTTGAAATTTGAAAATCTACAAAACATAAAAGATCTGTACAATTGAATAAGCTTTCCAACACATCAAGAACCAAGTTATTTGGATATCTGTAGCTCAAGATATGGCCAAAACACCATTCGGTGCTCATGTGACTTGATTTTTCCTTCTTGTGTCAGTCCACCGACTTGAATATGTATTATGTCAGCCTTTCATTTGAAATTTGAATTTATTCAAAGAATATAAAATGTTCTCCATTGAATCATCTTTCCAATGCCATAATAATCAAGTCATTTGGATATCTCTAGCACAAGATATGGACAAAAAATCATTCAGTGCTCATATAAGTTGATTTTTCTTCTCTGTGTCAGTCCATCAAATTGCATGTCAATTATATCAGCCTTCCATTTGAAATTTGAATTTCTTCAAAACATATGAAATGTGCCTCATTAAGTCCTCTTTCTAATGCCATAAGAATCAAGTCATTTTGATATTTTTAGCTCAAGATATGTCCAAAAGAGTATTCAGTACTCATGTCAGCTGCTTCCATTTGTCTTCCAACTTGCATGATGATTTGGACAGCCTTGCACTTGAAATTTAAATTTCTCTAAAACATATTAAATGTTATAAATTGAGTAAGCTTTCCAAAGGCTCAAAAATCACGTCATTTTGACATCTATATAGATATATATGACCAATTGATTGAACATTGCTCATGTGTCACATTCCTTAGTCAAACCTTGTTTTTATACTTTGGTGTCTTTAACATGTAGTCTTCTCCTTAGCTTCAACACTTTATTTTCATAAGCCTCTTCTTGATTTTATAATTATTTTAATGATCTTATTCTTGCACATAAATAAACATATTAGTAAATCTCAACGAATCAATGTGTATTGTTATCATATTATCATGTAGCCTTAGGGCTAACATACTGTTACTGATGCTTATTAGCATCTGATACTTTGGGTTATTTATTTATTATATTTCTCTTTGCTTAATCCATGAATCACAAGAATTTCGTAAACTAATCTGTGATCAGAAGTTTGATTACTGTTATAGAAAAACGAATAAATTCTTCTTTCCTGTTTAAGGTCACAATAATTAAATGCAGTTGTTTATCATTTATAAACCTGGTGATAGCTGACTCCCTATTAGCAATTTCATTTACCAGCATCTCCATACCTTAGATTTTCGAGCTGTGTGAGAGAAAACAAACTTGGTTGATCGACATAGAACACAATCTGCATCCATTTCTAGAGGTAAGCTTCACCAGTTCCTATTTATGATGTTTTAAGTTAGATTCCAGTGTTATTCATATGTTGTTTGGGACTATTAATTTTGTTTTGATTGCTTTCAACTGTTATTCATATGTTGTTTGCTATTCATGCTAAGTTAAATGCTTGCATTTATTTTGTTTTTATGTTGTTTCATCGTAATTGATATCTAGTGTTAATGATGTGTTGTTTTATGAGGAATTTGGTCTTGTTCTGATTTGTTTTTGCATTATAACATTCACAAGGCATGAACCTCCAATTGAATTTGCATTCTTCCTAAGTTGTTGATGTTATACTGTGTAGTTACAAATCCTTTTTTTTTTTTTTTTTGGTTAAAGATGCAAACAAACTTAGAACTTAGTCCTCCATCTACATTAAAAAACACCTATAAAATTACATTTTAAATTGAAGAAACACAGTAATAGAAAATAAAAACATAGAAACCAAAAATTTTGCTAGTTAAATAATCCCACCATTTATACCAGCCCATTAAACCCAATCTCACAAAAACAGTCCACTAATTAGAGAGCCCACTAAACCCCAGCCCACAAAACAATCCTACCAATAAAAGCAACCCCACTAAACCCAAAGAAAGGAGAGATGAATATATGCTGAAAATGCCAACTCACTTCCTAACCTAATTAACTTGTTAAATAAGTTTAATTTCAACTTACTACTTAAACAACTTATTTACATAAATTATATTTATTTTATTGAAGGAAAGTAGACATGGACAAGAGTTGGATTGACTTAGGAGACAGATTTTTCAAGCCATATCTGGATGGGGTGAATGCATTTCTAGATTTTGCATCTGAGAACGTAGTTGGTGGCATTAGAATTTACTGTCCATGTAAGAAGTGTTACAATCAGTATCTTATGAGTAGGGACATAGTGAAAGACCATTTAATATTCAATGGTTTTCTACCTACGTACAAAAAGTGGACATTACATGGTGAGCCGTACACGCCTATAGAGTCTAGTCAAAATTCTGAGACTCAACATTCAGAGTTTGGTTGTGATTCTATGGGTGATGATATGGTCGGAATGATACATGATGCCATGGGAATTCCAAATATGGATTTTGGTGAAAGTAGCAGTACTCCATTGGATAATGATGTGGGTGAAGACTTGAACGAGGCATCAAAAGACTTTCTTAAATTACTTCAAGATGCGAACCGTCTTTTGTATCCAGGATGTGAAAAGTTTACATCACTTTCATTTGTTGTTCATCTCTTGAATATGAAAATGTTATGCGGATGGACAGACACTTCAATGACCATGCTATTAAAATTTTTGAAAGAAGTCTTTCCCCAAGAAGTAAAAATTCCTCCCTCTTATTATGAGGCTCAAAAAATAACTACGAAATTAGGATTTACATACAAGACTTGGGATGTACGTCCTAATAACTGTATGTTATTTAGAAATGAGCATGAGAATCTTCATAGTTGTGCAGTCTGTCATACCTCTAGATATAAACAGTTTGATGAGCCAAATAATGCATCAACTTCTGAGGTAAAAATAGCAGCAAAACAAGTATGTTACTTTCCCCTAATTCCAAGATTACCGAGATTGTTCATGTCTTCAAAAACTGCTTCTTTTATGTGACGGCATGCAGAGGATCACATAAATGATTGTGTATTAAGACATCCTGCTGATAGTCCTACTTGGAAAACCTTTGATAAAAAATATCCAAACTTTACAACTGAATGTCGTAATGTGAGGCTTGGATTGGCTGCTGATGGTTTCAATCCTTTTAGGACTATGTCCATAGCTCATAGTACATGTCCTGTGGTATTAATACCTTATAATTTGCCGCCACAGTTGTGTATGAAACAATCGTTCTTCATGTTGTCTGTGCTTATTGATGGTCTGAAAGGTCCTGGAAATAAAATTGATGTTTGCTTACAACAATTGATTGAAGAATTGAAAGATTTGTGGAATGAAGAGGTGGTTACTTATAATGCATCACGTCAACAGATGTTTAAGTTACATGTAGCTTTGTTGTGGACTATTAATGACTTTCCAGCATATACGAACTTGTCGGGTTGGAGTACCAAAGGGGAGAAAGCTTGCCCTTCTTGTTCTACGAATACAACATCGCAATGGTTACATCATGGTAAGAAGTTTTGTTATTTAGGTCATTGTCGATTTCTACCCTTTTCTCATAGATTTCGGAAAGATAAAGTGTCTTTTAATGGCAAAAGGGAATTTTTACCTC
The DNA here is from genome assembly GCA_013180625.2 of Boswellia sacra. NCBI lineage: Eukaryota > Viridiplantae > Streptophyta > Magnoliopsida > Sapindales > Burseraceae > Boswellia > Boswellia sacra. The sequence continues at coordinate 101,973 of SNVD02001748.1, read as the reverse complement.
CTCCTATTCAGATGACTGGATTTGATGTGAAACAACAAGTGCAAAGTGTACTTACTGAATATAGAATGGAAGATCTTCATAAAAGAGAGAGGAAAGATTTTGAGATGATGAATTGTGGAAGCATTTGGAAGGAGAAGAGCATTTTCTTTGAACTACCATATTGGAAGCATAATTTACTTCGACATAATCTTGATGTCATGCATGTTGAGAAGAATGTTTGTGATAATATCCTTTGGACATTGTTATGTGATCCTAAAAAGTCTAAAGATAATTTAAAGGCTCGACATGATTTGCATCAAATGGGAATAAGGAAGCTATTACATCCGCAAGAAAAGGGAAAGCATAAAGCGTATTTGTCTCTTGCATGCTTCTCAATGAACAAAGAAAACAAAGTAGTGTTCTTAAATGTGTTGAAGAGAGTGAAGGTGCCAGATGGTTACACATCAAATATTTCTCGACGTGTGCACATTAGAGAGCGCAGCATTTGGGGCCTCAAAAGTCATAATAATCACATATTGATACAACAATTACTTCCTTTTGCAGCTCGTAGAGCATTACCTAAAAATGTTGTTGAAACGTTAATTGAGCTTGCTAACTTTTTTAAGCAATTGTGCTCTAAAGTGAATACACGGGAAGACTTAAAGAATATTCAAAATCGAGTGGTTGTAACCTTATGCCTTTTGGAGAAATTTTTTCCACCTTCATTCTTTGATGTGATGGAACATTTGCCAGTGCATCTTGCTGAAGAGGCTTTGATTGGTGGACCTATACAATTCCGTTGGATGTATCCCATTAAGAGGTATTAAATTTTATGTATAATGTGTTTTATTTACATATTATACATGAAGGAATTACACTTATTTTGAATTCTTAAAATTATAGGTACTTGTTAACTTTGAAGAATTATGTTAGAAATCGTGCACATCCTAAGGCTTCTATTGCTAAAGGATACTTGATGGAGGAGTGCACTAATTTTTGTTCACGATATCTTGATGAAGTGGAAACCAAAACTAATCGAGCACCTAGGAACAAAGACAGTACCTCAAAAAAAGGTGTGAAATTTAACCTTGACAACGTTACCTGGATACAAACACATAGATATGTGCTTGTAAATACTACAACAGTTGATCCATTCCGAGAGTAAGTCATTCACAATTTTATTGACATACGTTCATCTATTATTCATTGAGTATCCATTTGGTTGGTATTTCTTATAAATTTATTTCATCATTTTCATTTATAATGGGAGCATATCAACATACTCTCTCAACAACATCCTCGCGCCTCAAGTCATCAAATTCAGAAAGAGCACAACTCTAAATTTCATAAGTGATTCAAAAGCCATGTAAGCTATGTTACTTTAATTAAATCTTCAACCTCATACTAAATATGAGTTATAACACTAGTGGGTTTTTATAGGTGGAAGCTTTGCAACAAACCCCAAATGTGACATTGCCTGAAGAAATTGTCCACTTAGCTAATGGCCCAAAAATAATTGCACGACGTTTCAAATCTTATGTTGTTAATGGTTTCAAATTTCGAACCAAAGATATTGACAACACTAGAACCTCCCAAAATTCTGGTGTTGTGTTAAAGGCTGATACACTGAGCTCTGCTAGTGCAAGGGATAGAAATCCACGTTCAGGTAGTGTAACATTTTATGGGGTTTTAAGAGACATAATAGAAATTCGTTATGTCAACTGAATGAAATTCGTGTTGTTCAAGTGTGATTGGGTTGATGATCAGATTGGAAAGAAGTTTGATGAATTTAACTTCACAATGGTTAACTTCAATCATCTATTATACAAACTCAATCATGAGGATGATGAACCTTTTATTCTAGTAAATCAAGCTGAACAAGTTTGTTATATCCAAGATCCTTTAGAAGCAGATTGGCATATAGTTCTTAAGATGACTATTGGAGATTCATTTGATATTTATTCAATCAAGAACTATGAGCATACGGTAAAAAGTGTGCCACAAGTTGAGTTATATGCATAACAAGAAGTGGATGAAAGAGAGTTTGTTCGTGAAGAAGATGTTGCTTGGGTTAGGCCAGGAGTTGATGGAACTACAGTTGACATCAATGGTGCAAATGATGATGAAGAGATGGATGATGATGAATGATAGTTTTTGTGGTAAAGTTTACTTGTTGTAGGTATATCATGTTCCTTATGTATTAATGAAAGTTGTTTTTTGTTTTAACATTAATGGACATTCATTTATTGTACATGCATCAAACATTTATTCTATTTGTAATATAATGTATCAATAAGGTTTTAGTTTTCTAATGTTAGTATCTTTTTGCAGCTTACTATGGCACCAAAGAGATACCGAGATGACTCTATGGAAAGTGTAATGCGAAGGGAGGCAGAATCTCGACGACAGTCATCTACATCTTCCCAGTCTCAAACGAATATGGGAGACCAAGATTTGCATATAAATGATAATTCTTTCATATAAATGTTTTACTTTGTAATCTGAAACTAATTCTATATGATTAGGTGCATCATCACAAGCAAAAGGTCGTGGAGTTGCTCGCGGTAATTCTGAATAGGGCTCAGGCCAGATTTTACATGTTGATTTCAACGACAAATGGCAACGAATTGGTCCGAACAAGGAGACGTTTACATCCCAACTTGGCATCATAGCCAGAAATGGATCAATGGCTCGGTTGACTTTTACTAGTTGGCATGCCATGCCTGAGCACAAATTGAATGCAATTTGGGAAGAAGTGAAGGTATTTAATTTAATTTAACTGCTAAGTTGAAAAGTATTTAAGTTATGTACACTAATCTCTATTATATTTTTTGTTATTATAAGACAATACAAATGTTCCGGATGAATATAAACCTCATTGTTTAAAACAATTGGAGTACTTTGGAGGGATTGGAAAGCTCGTGTTAAGAGAGACTTATACATGCCATATCTGACAGATCAGGTTCGTTTAGCATTTACCTCTCCAAAAATTACTGAAGAGCATTGGAAGATTTTAGTGGCTTATTGGAGCAGCAAAGGAGCTCAAGTAAGTTATGAAAATGATTGCTAAGATAATTGTTTTCTCAAAATATACTAAAATATTGCTCTTTAATATTACAGAAACAAGCAGAGAGAAATAAGGCAAATCGTGCACACCAGTTTGCACTTCATAGGACTGGTCGCACATCTTTTGCTAAAAAGAGAGAAGAGGTAAGTTTTAACAACATTTAAAATTAGTATAAATTGTTATAGATTTTGCATTGGTAATTAATTCATTATATTTGTAACTTACTTCCTTTGCATATATACACTAATATATTTTTCTTTGTTTTTGTTGTTAAGATATCAAAGGGTGGAGAACAAACAGATCGTATAAGTGTATTTATCAAGACTAGAATGAGAAGTGATGGAGATGTAATAGACACTAAGAGTGCTGAAATAATTGTACTTTTTTAAACTAAATTATATGCTCTTACAATTTGTGTTAAATTGGTTACACAATCCTTTTTTTTTGCTTTCACTTATAGTTGTTTTCATCATTTTGCAGAGTCAACTACAAGAAGGCATGTCCAGAATACCTATTGAGCAACAAACCGAAGCTGCAGCAGAACGGGTATTTTAAGATGTATTGGGACGTGATCATCGTGGTTATACCTGCACATACGGGCATGGACCTTCTACAACTACTGTCATAAGTCAATGTTCATCTCGGCCTGTTGATGTGGAGAAATTGCATCAAGAATTGCATGAAATGCGAGTGGAGAACAAAGAATTGAAGGAGTACAATACGCAGTTGTACAACTTTTTACAATATAAATTTCTAGACATTGAAGAGCAGTTGCCACCACCTATACGACATCAGATATTCACTTAACTTTCATTTACTCTATATGTGGTTATCCATAGAGTTGCTATCTAATTCATGAAGCTGGTGAGAGATTGATTTGATTGATGATTTTAATTGTGAATTGCATTGAGAATATGTAGTTGCTGAACTCGCCTTTGGAAACAAACTTAGACTTGATGAAGACTTGCTTTTATTTGTGCAGGTTTTTTAATAAGAATTGTACACTTATTTTAGACTTTTGCACTTGTTGGAAACAAACTTATGTAGCCTCTTTTTCTTTCATGTTTGCAAATGCATGCGAAGGTTTTCTTATGTTATACTTTTATGTGTTATGCCAATATAAATTTATTTGTTATTTGTATGCGAATGTATTCTTATGGATGCAATGAATCAGGCTCTAAACAGATTCGAAAAATTTTAATTATAAAAATGGACCACCCAGCTAGGGAAAAAAAAAAAGGTTTCTGCACTTTTTACGGCGGGCAAAAAAACCGCCGCAAATAACCACAAGTCAAACATTTACGGCGAGCAGGAATACCACGATTAAAAAACCTTTACAGCGGTTTCAAAAACAGCCATAAATAAAGTAGACCACACAATCCCATACATTTATGACGGGCTCCAAAACCGTGGTTAAAATATTTTTACGGCAGGCAGTAAAATCGCCATAAATAAATTGCACCACACAATCCCATCCATTTACGGCGGGCCTCAAAACTACGGTTAACATATTTTTACGGTGATCACCTGAACCGCTGTAAAAAATTTAGACCACACAACAACCTTTTACGGCGGTTTACGCGACTGCGGCTAACAACTTTTTACAGTGGGCAGGAACCGCGGTAAAAAGTGAAAATGCCTTTTACTCCGCCACTTTTTACAACGGGCTTAAACCGCCGTTGGACCGTCGTAAAAGAGCTTTTACAGCGGTTTTGGCCCGCCGTAGAAGATCGTTTTTCTTGTAGTGATTGTATGTTTGTTCTTTATTTAAAATGCTCCTTTCATCAAAACGTTATCTGTTTCGGGTGGCCAACACCACAATTAATTACAATTAATTAAAAAAAAAAAAGAAAGGAAAAACAACAAACAAAAAGCCACACACTATAGGTTGGCGATAGCATAACCGATTTTAGCCTTTAGAAGATCGAAAAGATAGCAGCTAGCGCCAGCCATTTGTCATTAAATGAATAACAAGTTGTATGAACACTCTAAAATGTAATTGACATATAATAAGTAACCTGGCTCACTAACGTTCGTCATTGGATCGGTTGACTCTCTAAATCTCGTAAATGTTTGAACAAAAGAAAACATGAAAATGAATGATAAATATTAGTATCGGTACATAGAAAACTATTCATGGCACTGTAGGATTCGACCTCGGCTACCGATTATTACAGAAAAATATAATATATGTTACAATACAATCAATTAATACAACAAATTCTATATAGTTTGAAATATCGGAATATCATTAATGTATGATTATTTTGATCTCATTTATTGCTAATTTTATTTATCTAATAATATTTTATTATATCAGGTTGTTTTGTATTTTGTTAAGAGTTGGACACATGTAGAAAAGTACTCTATATATATAGTTAGTTAGTTAGTTAGTGATATACTTGGTTTAATTGTCAATTAAAAACACTTTCTTTAACTGACAATGGGTTGGCTCAAGTGGCAATAGTGGTCCAGGAGGGAGTTGGTAAGGCCACGATGAAGTCCTAGGTTTGACTCTCCACAATGACCTTTCCTCATGAGGTAAGTGGGGGACTGTGACAGTGGGTTATGGTCGCTGGTCCGGACACCTCGGTTACCAAAAAAAAAAAATACTTTCTTTTCCTTTCAAGTGCCATCTCGACAGATATCTAAAACTGAATAAATGTGGGTAAGGCAACTCTTATTTAAGTTTAAGAGGATAGATCCAGGTGAAGTTATAATAATATAGTGCCTTAGACTTGGAGAGAAGCAGAATTGATACAATACAAGCCCGGCCTCCTCATGCTACCACTGCAATAAAAACATCCAATTTGGTTTCCTTCTCCTTCACAAGACAAAAATATTAGAGTGAGATTTTATAAAGAGCATGTTATGAAAGGTTAGTTTAGAGACACGTAAAAGATTTTGGTTTTTTCAAGAACACATAAAATTAATGTTTCTAAGTACAAGATCAATCCTATGTGCAGGTAATTTAATTGGAGTGTCCAATATGAGATATAGAGAGTTGATTACCATTGCCATTTGCCAACCACAAGAGTTTTCTCACCATTGCATTATGTGTTCACAAGCGCCATTCTCATATAAGAAAATAAAGCACCATTATCAACATACCAATGCAAGCATCATCAACAATCTATTTGACTTTTAAGTTGACAACCACTTGTGCAATATGAACAAAATATGTGATACATTGCAACTTGAATCTCTTCGCGAGTTGTAATTTGTTTGTTTTTGCTTTCTGATTGTTGGCTATTTATAATACATGTCTTACTGTTTGTGGAGTTCGGTTTTCTCTCAACATTAGTTGCTCAAGTTTGATAGTTCTCAAGAATAAAAAAAGAAAATTATTAACCAAGAAATGCCAATGGTAATATATAGGAAAAGCCAATTCAGGTGGATTTTATATGTAATATTTAAATCGCTCACTTCATGCCCTGGATTAATCAAGTTGATGTATTTTAAGTTCAAGTAAAAATATCGCCGTAAACTATATATGAAAGTAGCTTTGACAAAGCACATATTGATTATTGGGACCCTATTACAGTTGACTAATTAAGAATTTCAGAGATAGTTTTATTAGCACAACATTTAAATTAATTATCCAATACTCTAATTTACATCACATTCTGTTGCGTTGGCCTGTATATATATTAATTAATTAATCTCTAGAGGTTCTGCCTTCATAAATAATCAACGACGTATACGACTTGTTATTATTTCATACCTTGTTCACATTTTTGTTCTTATCAATACACGATAAGGGATTTCTTATAAATAAATATCAATAAATATAATACAAATTTGACATTCAATGTTGCGAGTTTTTCCTTAAAGTACTTGTAACGTTTAATATAGTGGCAGTCCAACATTTCTGTTCATATTATTTTACACAATAATACTAGGTATACAATTAAGCTGTATAACCTAACCTATATAACCTGACATAGTATAAATTCATTGGATGTGTGGGTCTCATTTTATTTATTAAAAATTAGTTAATTCATTTTTTATTTTTACCCATCCAGTGAATTTAAACCATGTCAGGTTGTATGAGTGAAGTTATACAACTTAGTTGTATACCTAGTATTGCTCTATTTTACACGTAATATATTTACGCTTTTAAGTCTCTCTCAAATTCCATTTTACAGACTATATATTCAATATAAGACTATAAGTGGTACATTAAATGTTACTAATCCGACGAGTTTATATTTACAAAATAATATAAAGATTTATATTACAAGTTTTTACTTTATTTTCATATTACGAATCTCATATACACATAATATTTTTATTGATCTTTCTTCTTTCTAAATTTCTGTATTAATCTGGACGATAAACAAAGTTCATATTGATAATAAGTGTTTCGCCAAATCCGCAGGCGTTTGGTAAACTTGCTTAAGAAATTAATTTATAGTGTGAAATCATATATTGTTTATATTATCAATTGCTTAATATGCAGCGTTCAGAAAGCACTAATTAATGCGAGCTTTCCAAGAGGACTTGTATATATATGTGTTAATTTTCCAACTTCGTGGAGTCCGCTTTTCCAATCTAAATTTATTAATATAATAAATATTAAACAAGGTATTCAATTTGTCTAAGTATAGCATTACTCTTAAACTAATATATATATATGTGTGTGCGCGCGCGCAGAGAAAAAGATTTGACTAGATTTATAATGACCTTTCAACTAGACTATTTTTTTCAGTATTTTTATGATGAAAAATCTCTTGATAAATAATACAAACATGTACATATTTAAAAAGGATAAACAAGTTGAATAAATTCACAAGTTGTGTATGTGTACATATATATATATATAAGAAATAAACATTTTAACACAATTTATTAACACAAATTTGTAGCTATTGATCTCACAAAATCTAATTGTTGAGATTGAAGGTCAGCAATATGCATTTAATACTGCAAACTCATCAATCATTTCAACCATTGAATTTTGTAGATCAATTGCTAGAAAATTGTGTCTAGGTTTGTATCAAAAGTCTTGTGTCAAAATATCCTCTCTCATAATATAAATTAGCAAGTTCACGATCTCTTTACTTAAATAACTAAATAACACAAGACTTATGCAAATTAATGCAATATATGGAATTATCATAATTTGTTGGCAGCTAGCTTATACTTTTGTTATTGGACACGTCTTCTACAACTTGAAAGAAATGATCAGTTAGAAGAATGAGACGCCATAGAAGAACCCTCCTGAATTGGCTTTGTAATACGTAGCAGCTCCTCATGGCTTGTACCCAGATATATTTTCTATTTTCATTTACAATTCTTGGCTTTCTTATTGCCTCTCTTTTTCTCTAAAACCATATCATGAAACTTGAGCAACTAATGTTTAGAGCGAACCCCCCAGCTAGAACCAGAAGCAGAAGCACCCTTTCATCTTCAAATATTACAAGTACATCAAAGTCATCAGGAGATGGTATTTCTTGTCGCTCAGAATCGTTTAGAACATTAGAAATGGGCGTGCCGAGTGGCGAGTCATCAGAGAAAAGACTTTCTTGGTTGCGATCTCAGATAATTGGTGAAGATGCAGAATTTGATTCTCCTTTTGGGAAACGTAGACTCACCTATGCAGATCATACAGCCTCTGGCCGATCTCTCCATTATATCGAAGATTATATCATTAAAAAATGTTCTTCCCTTCTATGGTAATCCATTTTTCAACTCTTTTTATTTTATTTTATTATTTTTCTTTTTTTGCTTCGCGTGAATAATGACCTTGGCCAATGAAATTAGTGGTTGATGTATATTTCACATCTAAGAGAGGGATTTTGTCTATAAAGTATTGAGTTCTCTAAAGTACTATGCAAAAAATATCTACAAAGGTTTTTCAACGTTTGCGTGGAGCCAAAATGGCAATATCTACTCAATTATTAGATCCAAAATGTCAAAATATGTTATTCTCGAATATGTTTTTATGTTCCTTTTTAAGACATTTTCAACCGTCAAAAAAAAAAAAGTAAAAAAGAGTTTCCCAATTCCAATCATGCATCGAACCTTCCCTATGTATTCCTGCTTCTTGTAAATCAAAACTTGAATACCATAAATAAATACTTGTCATTTGATCAAAAAAAATTTAATACTTGTCGGTAAGGAAATGATAATTTTCCTAATAGAAAATAATAAAATTACCTCATTATTGTAATTTGAGTTGAATTTCTATACCAACTTGACTCAGAATCGTTCTCTGATGTATATAGGAAACAGTCACACTGGAGACAGTTAATGTGGGACAGCGAAATACCAAAATAGTGCTCGAAGCATCTCACTACATTAAGACATGTTGCTTGGGCGGTGGAGAAGAAGATGCAATAATGTTTTGCGGGTCAGGCACAACGGCAGCCATTAAGAGGCTACAAGAGGTTATGGGCATTGCGGCGCCACCAATCTTCAGACAAAGGATAATAAAATGCTTGATGAAGAAAGATGGGCAGTCTTTGTAGGGCCTTATGACCACCATTCCAATATCCTTTCTTGGAGACAGTTTAGCTGAAGTTGTAGAGATTGGTTTGGATGATAATGGGTTAATAGATATTGAAGCTCTAAGACTACAACTTAGAGTTATATAAAGATTCCGGACGACCGCTGCTTGTTTCTTTTTGTGCTTGCAGTAATGGGACTGGAATTTACTCGGGTACAAGATCAGTTGCTAGACTTTTTCACCAATATAGAGCCTTTCGATGCTTTGATTTTGCTGCTAGTACAAAAATTTCTAAGCATGCATGTGTTATAAGTTTCATTAATGTTTCATCATAAGTATTATATGTACCAGTGTGTTTGTTTCCATTCTAAAGAAGCTGTTTTCTAAAAACACACATTTACTAATACACTTTAAATCAATATCAACTACATATCATTTTCAAAATTCAAATAAATTTAAAATCAACCACATATTTTTTTTTTAAATTTTGATAACAAAAATTCAAAATACACAAAAAAAAAGCCCACTGCCCACGTCCAAAAGTTTGTATCCCAAGACGTCTGTGAATAAATGCTAAAAAATATTTAGGTGAATCTAACATTGTATGTCATTATGTTACGTTGTATATTCTGTCATTTATATTTTACTATATCTGCTAAACTAAGCTAAAATTTCAAGTTTTTTTTTCCAATGCTGATATTTTTTTTAATAGTTCGCCCTCCTCTGAACCCACTTCTTTAGCCAAGAGTTTATTCAAAAATCATCCATGATAATGTGTTAATTAACGTTTAATTAGTTGAATAGATTATCATTAATTAGTCAATAAGGTGACCTAACTGTGATCCTCATCCCTTATAAGTTTTTTTTCTTTTTCTTTTTCTTAAAAGCCTCCTCATACCAACTTTGAAGGAGGGTTTACTTGAATTATGTTTGTGCACGCATCAGATTACATGAGATATAAAACTTTGGGTAAGAACTTTAATATTAGATATATATTACTCTTGTCAGTAATTCTGTACCATCAATTTGGTGCTAAATATTGTTGGCCTTAAACATTGTGATGATGATGATGATCCTCATGTGAAGATTGAGATGCGGTCAGGGGAGATTGATAGATATGATGCTATTTTCCTAAGTCCACATAAGTTTCTTGGCGGTCCAGGATCTCCTAGCATTCTTCTGATGAGTAAGGCTCTTTATCTGCCGGGATCTTCCCCCCATCAACTTGTGGAGGTGGAACTGTCAATTATGTCAATGGATTTAATGAACAGGTACTCTCTTCTCTAAGGGTAATCAAAATCTAAATGGAACCATAGGCTGTCTTATTGTTATATAATTATAATTTTGCACTTAATTTGTAGGACACATTGTATGTAAATGACATAGAAGAAAGAGAAAACAGCGGAACTCCACAAATAATTCAAACAATCAGAGCAGCATTGGTCTTTTGGGTAAAAGAATACGTTGGCTATGAAGTGATCAAAGCACAAGAAGACATCTAGATTGAAAGAGCACTAGAGAGGCTTCTCCCAAATCGGAACATAGAGGTTTTAGGAAATAGAAGCGCCAAGAGACAAGCTTTATTATCCTTTCTCATATACTCCACCACCAATTCTCTTCAACGTAAAATGACTTATGAGAGGGACAAGCCTCTACACGGACCTTTTGTTGCAGCACTCTTCAATGACCTCTTTTGAAATATCCCATACATGGGCCTATATATTTAAGCCCAGCCCATGGTTTATGTTTATAAGCAACCCAACCCAATAAAAAAAACCCAGCCCATTTCTCCTTTATATATGATTATAAGACACAAAAAAAAAAAAAAATCTAGAGAGAAAAGAGAAGAAGTCAGCCGTGAGAGAGGGGGAGGAGCTCAAGGAAGTGACAAATTCTGGGAGCATTTTTGAGGGCTTTCTCAAGGTAATTATTTCAATTTTAACCCAAATTAAATTCAATATCTTGAATTCTAACTATAGATATGAATTTAGAGGAGTTATTAGACATTTGAAAAATTTTTAGAGAGAAAAGATAGAGAGAGAAAGAAGAACAATGATGAAATTAAAAGTATTATTCAAGGTATTTCATATTCTTGTTGATTGTTATGGAATTTGTTTGAGGGAATTTTGAGTTTTGATGATAATTATGGAAATCTAGGGTTCTGTGAACAGTAGCAATTCCGAAAATTTCTGCAATTTATTGGCTTTGAATCTGATTCTCAAATTTATATATGTTAAAATAGACATCACAAGGATTTGTTCAAAGTTGGAATCATTAAAAAATGTTGAGTATACAATTTTATATGAATTTTCGAAGTTTACTGTTCACTACTGGAAATCCAGTTTTTCTGCAGAAAATCAGTTTTGGGTAAGTGATTTGAGGTATCGAGAGGTCTTCAAAAATTATGAAATTTGGGGTACGAGTTTGTGTATATGTCTAGTTTAAATCTGAAAATTTTTGTGATTTTATGAATTTATTTCGAATTATCATGTATTTTGGAATAGGGAGAGGTCAGTTCTAGAAATTTATTTACAGAATTTTTGTATCTGGAAATATGAATATTTTGAGGTACCTAATAAACTTAGAATGCTATGAAATTTTATATGATATTAGATATATATGTGTAGAAGGTATGTATAAAATCTTAGACCATTTTGACAAGTCAGTTATTTATTAAAAATCAGAGAGCAAGAACTGTTCTGTTTAAGAATTTTGGAAATGGAGTTAATTAGGATTGATTGGATTAAGATATGAAGTTGGATATTGGAAATTTTAAACATTCAAGTTGATTATGAATTGAATATGATGTGATAAGCTCTTTTATGATGTTAGAATAATGAAGGATAAATTCTTTGTTGAAGGATGTGGCCAACTATGTGGAACGTTGATTTTGGAATCAAATCCGAACTAACCGAGTTGTGTAACCAAATTAGTGAGTGGATTATGTTTTGAGAATTTCATATTATATTAAAGTGTATTAAATTTATGGTTTTTCATATGATTTAAGTTATTAGTTTAATTAATTGAGTTATATTAAAAGTCTTTAGAATAGATGATGATGATTTATGTATTTTGAAAATAAGTGTGTGTAAAGTATTAGATTTTGGATAGAAGAGATGGTTATGGGTGGTGCTAGTAGATTAGTTTTGAATATATAGTAATTGTTGTTTCGATAAGTTTGAGTACAAGAGAAAAATAAATTTAAAGTAAAAGTTGTAGCATGAATGTATATATATTATATGTTGGTGGGAAGTAGAAAGTTTTTGTTTATGATTGGAAAAGAGACATTTATAATTAGATGAATTAGTATAGAAAATTGAGGTGTTGGGTTATTTTCTTTAAATAAATACATATGTTGAAGAAATGGTGATTTTGGTTAACAAAATGATAAGTGATTTTATATTCAAAATAATAGGAAATTAAAAAGAAAAAGTTTTGGAAAGTAGAATTTAATTCTGCAGGAGTGACAATGCCAAATTCTAAAACTGACCAAGTAGGGGCTGAATTACAAATTTAGAAAGCTGTTCCAGAATTTGTAGGGACCTAAATGCAGAATTATGAAAAATTTAGAATAGTAAAAAAGATTTTAGATATATGAGATTTTGAGATAAAAATATAAATTATAGCTTATAGTGAGATGGAAAGTATTTTACTTTATGGATATTTTAGAAAGATTTAGAAAGAGTAGAAGATTTATTTTCTGGATAATTAGAAGTATGTTTTAGTATTTACTTAGTTATGTTTATTTAGTATTTTATAGAATTATCGAGAATTTTAGCGAATTTAGAAGAATTCAAGGTAGTTTTTATAGTATTTCTTGAGGGTAGATAGACCTATTTATTATACTTACTTTTAATTATTAAGATATTTCAAAGCTAGTTTTCAAATTGGTTGTAGACATGAATTTTAGTTTTAAAAATTAGTTTTGAACAAAGATATAAAATTTAGAAAAGAAAAATCAGATTTTGTATTTGAAGTGCGTTTTAGTTTCTCAGAAAGTTATATTTTGTAAATTTAGAGAAAGTGTGAAAGCATTGATATTTAAAGTTTTCATAGTCATTTGACTCAAGGATTTTCTTAAAGTATTTAGAAATGTTTTTTTTTAAATGTTTGTGTTGGATTAATTCAAATAATACAAATATTTTCAGTTTTAGCTTGCATAAAATTTTCAGATTATGATAAATTGCTTGAAAAGAGAAATTTTAGCATATAAAGCAGTTTTTAAATGAAATCAGTTTTTAATGAAAACAAGAAAGTGTAGTTATGTTATACTAAGCTAGTACCCAGATACCCAGATAATTAGTCAGATCACTTAGACAGTGATACAGATAGAGGCCTTTAGGGCCCGTTCAGAGACACATAGAGGCTTTGGGCTATGTGATCTGGGCGCTTTAGCCCTTTGAGGGTAGCTCTACGCATGCGTATGACTAGATAGCAGGCCTGCGCGATGTTAGATCTCGCCAGGTACAGATAGCTCTGCCTGCGTGATGTAGATCTCACCAGGTATAAAGAAATTCAGATAGTTCTGCCTATGCAATGTTAGATCTCGCCAGGCAGGATGAGACAGTTTCAGGGGTACTTGTTTAGTATAATGAAAAGAGTTTTGAATATGTTTATATGAGTTAGTTTGAAAAAGAAGCATAATTCACAAAAGTTTCTTTTGAAAGAAGATTTTTTAAGAAAATTATGTTTTGCATAGTAAATAACTGAAGCAATGATTTTAGCATGATCATCAAGAGCATCGTATTATACGATTAAAGATGATTATTTTATTGTTTTAACTATAACTAGTATTTTGATGAATTTAGTCATTCAATAGTTATTTATTTTAAAGTTTTATGACATTTTAGATGATATGAAAGTTATAGATTATAAAGACTGTTTTTTTATATAAAGCAAATATTTATTTTATAACAATATGATTTCTTTTGGATTTATTTACAAATAGAATTTTTTTATCCCACTCACTGAGTTTTATACTCATATCTTTGTTTTTATTTTTCTTTGTTTTTAAAATTTCCCCCTCCAGGGTGAAAGCAAAATGTGACCTAGTTAGGAAGTGTGGAGGCCCAGCCACGTGATGATGCAAGGATAGGTCAAGGTTGTAATAGTTAAATTGTTTTATTTAAATTTTATTTGTGGATGTAATGAGAATTATTTCAAATTTGTTCCATAAGAAATATAAGAATTAAGAAACAGCCAGTAGTCCACAGTTTTAGGCATGATTCGCCCGTGTAGCTAAGGGCGGGTCGTGTCATCTTTGGCATTCAAGCTCGAGGAGGGTGCGATTATGCTGGACCCTATGGCCACAATCTGCTTAGATTTGATGAGAGTCAATCACATAAAATCCGTTCTGCCACACAGAAGGTCATTAGTTCTTTCCCATCTGGTTAATTTAATGAAATTTCTCCAAAGTTTAAAGAATATATGTTTATCCTATAATATCATACCACATATGTATTTTCTTTCTCATTTATCTAATTAACCAGGACTATTATTGATGGATTTACGTTTAAAATAAATGCATACATGTCACGATCTTATTAGATAAACATTCAGATGATATAACACGTCCATTCAATTGAAGGTTTCTCCATGAAAAATCAAACTCTAATGCTTACTATTATATTTAAATTAACCGCAGGGTTATGTTGGAGTAAAACCAAGATGAACAAGAATTAGCTTCCCCTACTACATGTCAAATAATGAATTTGAGTACATAATGGCTGGCATTGGAATTCAGAGCTATCTATGGGCAAAGATTTCTTCCCATATACCGTTTCAATCTGAAAACAGGTTAAGTGGGGCTTTAAGAAGGAATTCATGGGCTTGATTGGTAAGGGAAACTAGGGGTGGCAATTTTCGACATGACACGCGAACACGACTTGACACGACACAGGTTTAAGCGGGTTTGGGTTTTGGCATATTCGTGTTCGTGTAAAAAAAGTCAACCCATTTAATAATCATGTCGTGTTCGGGTTTAGAGTCTTCAACACGCGAACACGATTATGACACGATATGATTATGACACGAACACGTTTATGACACGAATAACACGAATACAAATTATACACAATTGATACGATAACACGATTAACACAAATATTGACACGATAACACGATTAACACGAATATTGACACGATTACAAAATAATATTAAATTTAAAAAGACTAAACTTAATATTATAGCTTTAGATATTTTAATCTATACATATATCCAAATTTTAAAATAAAAATAGAATTTTAAAACCTAAAAAATTTTAAAACTTAGGATATTTTTGTCATTTAACAAAAATTAGAAACCTAATTCTATAACGTGTCATAATCGTGTTAACGGATCATAATCGTGTTAACGGGTCATAATCGTGTTAACGGATTATAATCGTGTTAACAGCTTTTAATCGTGTTAACGGATCATAATCGTGTTAGACGGATCGTGTTTGTATCTAACACGAGCACGACCCGTTTATTATTCGTGTTAGCGTGTCGTGTCATGTTACCCGTTTAATAATCGTGTCGTGTTCGTGTTGAGTCTTAGTGACACAAATAATAAACGGATCGTGTTAATATCGTGTCAATCTTTATCGTGTCACAGCTCGACACGACACGAACACGATCCGCGAACACGAATTGTCACCCCTAAGAGAAACAATCACAATATTCATATCAAGTCACTGGCTACGGCTAGTTTCCTTCGGGAAAAGAAAATGACCGGAGAGTACAATAATGTTGACTCTGAACTTGGAATGATTTGTAAGTATGCATCTTATTTGAAGATTGCCAGAAACATTGCAAGCCTTCTATCTGAGTTCCCACCTCAGCGAAGTCTACCAAAAGACTTGGATCCTAGTATTCTACACTTCAGAATCTAGTTTTCCTTTTGAATTTTCCTAGAGTCCAAAGGGTAGTGTTTGATTTTTTTTTTTCCCTTTTTTAAGGGGGTGAGGTTGTGGTGGATGAATCTTGTAATCAAGTATCTTAATGTAATCCTATCAAATTTTAAGGAAAAAGGAATAGAAGCACATTATCTAATTCAATAAATGACTTCATTCAATCGTATTCCACATACAAACTTGTATGTTATAAAAATTAATAAAAGAATAAAAGCAAATAATAAAGTGAATAGAGATGAATAATCTGACGAAAACGACAACAATAATAATAATAATCCTAAATCAATTTATGCAAAAAAATTAGTATACATAGTTTGCATAATTACTCTTTCACTTGCATAATTACTCTTTCACTCCTTGATTTTGTGCCATACGCAAGAACGATATTTCACCTCTAGATGAATTTTTTTTATTATTATTTTCTCTTATGCAAGAAAAGCAAACTATTTTATTAAAATGCATGCAATGTGCCCTAGACATGAAGTGCCTTGTGTGCATAGCAATTAAAAGCCCTATATTGCAACATATTGTGATAGATAGAATACAAAAAGGGAACCGCCCGTATTTGATAAAAATATTGAATATACCAGTTCTTTAAAATGACTTCTAATTACAATAAAACTAATTTGACTAATTTACAATTTGTGTACCTGTCAGTGTTAGCAACAGAGTGAAATACTTGAATTCTTTTCAAAATTGTAGACAATTCATAACTGTCTTTTGTATGTCCCACACGATGGATCGGATCTCTGTGCTTTGATAATGGTATACAACAACAAAATTCAACCTTCTGGTAATGCCTGCAGCTATAGCACTTAATCTTCATAGATGACTTGGAGCTTAAGGCATTTAATCTAGCAATCTTCGTCACCCATATAAAACATCAGGGAAGAATGGGAGGTGAAGGAAGCACTGGCCATTAACCAAGAAGACATGTCAGTAGTTTATCAAACATTTTCAAACACTCGGGGCAGATAACAACTTCACATCGACAAAAGCTTTCTAAGTTGTAACATTTTAATACTTCATTACAATCCTCTGCAAAAGCATGGAATACAGAGAAATTCCATTTCACATGCAGAAGCTACAGCTACTTGTATATTTTAAGTCAAAAAGAAAAGCACTGGCAGCGAGAATCTATTTGAAATTGATGGAACAGAGTCAGAATAAAGCATTTAGTTTGACGTGCTAAATGCTTACAAGCCCGCTTGGCACCAGTAAGTAGAAATGCCACTTAATTTTACAATTGGTTGTTAAGAAATAAACAAGTTAACTTTAGAATAGTGTGGAAGTGAACAATCAATTTTCAAGTTCCAAAGAAATTGGCAGTTTTGGTTTTTCTATTCTCAGAAACTTGGCAACAGCTGCCAGTCAGGTGAATAAGAAACAGTAAAACAACAAAAAGGAGGAGGAATTGCATATAAACCTGGAAAATAGAAACACTCTGTGCTTTCAAAGGAAATGGCTCGCCATCAAAAGTAGCGGCTTCTCCTTCTCTTCTTCAATCTCCATTGAAGCTTCATTTCTTATTTCTTGAACCCTTTTATCCCAAATACTATCTATTAGCTTCCAGGTTTCATCACTTACAACTTGGGTCTGCACAAGAAGTCAAAAAATCGATAAGAAAATTAGCATCAAATGGGATAAAAAAAAAAATGTTGTAAGGGGTGAAAGAGCAAAGCTTATCATTAGTAGCTATGCCGCCCACCTCCATAGGCCGAGGTGCACCAAAAGTCAAAAACCCAGCATTTCCTGGTGCAAATGTGACTCTTCCTGGCAGTGAGATGCCATGAATTCCCCATCGACCAGCATAAATTAGGGCTCCATATTCATCAATTGGATTTACAGCAGGCTGAGAAAAAAAAAGCAACAGAACAAGGATTCCACAAGGTTTGCACGATCAAAATTCAAAAAAATTGTTGGACTCTCAGTATCCATATCATACGACAAATTATTTCAACATCCTAATGCTTGAAAACAGGCAACTGAAAACTTTTCCACCATGGATCACTGAACTACCTGAGGTATTCGAGGTTCCCTTTTGTATATGTCCCAAATTTCCTCAGCTTTAATCTCTCCCTTTTCTAGTAAGACATCTGCACAGGTGAAGGTGAGTCAACAGGCAGAACACTCTGCCTCCATGTTTGTGTATTTAAGCTAACTAAACTGAGCATCACAATGTTTTAGCAATTTCTTAATGGCTTAATTATGTGAATAAATGAATCAAACAAGTCAACAATTCAATATGACCTGTAATTGTCTCCACAGCTGAATGGTATTCTCTCAGTACAGAAGCACATTTTTCCACAGCAAAACGCATGTATTCATCTCGGAGTGCTTCAAGCTTAGCTGCAAGCTGTTACAAACAATCAAACTATTGATACAACAATGTTATTCAGATGGACTCTTCATTAAACTTAATACCAAGACACACAGAGGATTAACCCATATCACATAGACGCACATTAGGCACAAGATCGCTTTGGTTCCGATAGTATGCCTTCCCAAATGCTGTCATCCCAGTCTTCAGAATCAAAAATTCTGCAAGCCTTGAAGCCTCCAGTGTAGCCTTTGCAGAGATCCAACACATGTTATCAACCCCAAACATCTCCTCTTCAATTACCCTAGCTACGAATTGGAGTGCGAACCATATCAAATTTAGTTCGAGAGAGAGAGAGAGACAGAGAGACGCAAAGCACATTTACACTTCAGCAATAAAGAGAAATTTCAAATTCATAGAACAAAATAGAAGTCAGCATCTCACCAGAAGATGCCTCAAAGATGAACTGAAACAAAGGCACGCACATCATGCATCAATAGAAAGAGCCAACCTTGAAACAGTTGTGCTGATAAGCCAGTGCTTTAGTCAAACTTTCTTATATTAAACATCACCTGCTTAAAGCCCTCTCCCTCTCAAGCTTTAATGTTACAATTTATAAGTTAGATATAAAATTCTCATACTCTCCTAATATCCATTCCAAGCTATACTTTATCTTCTCATTGCTATTCCTGTCCACTATAATAAGCCCTTTTCCCATTTAATGGAAGTGTAAGTTCTAAAAGTTCTTATTATCTGGACTTGATTATGCAAGAAGATTCTCCACTGTAAGCCTCAGTTTTTAACAAGAATTTGAATTGGCTTAGAATTTTAATTCTAGTAAAATTAGGTTTAAATTGCAAATTACTGCCAAAAGAGGAAAAAAAAAAGGAAAAAAAATGAGGGCAAAAACCTACGCATGCAAA
The DNA here is from genome assembly GCA_013180625.2 of Boswellia sacra. Taxonomy (NCBI): domain Eukaryota; kingdom Viridiplantae; phylum Streptophyta; class Magnoliopsida; order Sapindales; family Burseraceae; genus Boswellia; species Boswellia sacra. Next base: position 82,340 of record SNVD02001748.1, on the reverse strand, counting down.
CTTAAATATTGAAACAAGTAATATCTCAATAAGTTTCTGGCAGAGGGACATAGGGTATTCTAGAATCTAAGCTGAACAACATATTATACCATCTGTGCCACTACTGTAATTCTCAGTTCCTAAATTTAACTTAAGTACATCAAATTCAGAGATGTTTCCCACATAAACTCTATCAAGAACATCCAAAAGTATTTAAAGCTTCTAAAGCATATTCTAAATGAAAGCAAATCTCTTGATAAAACAGAAATACTACTGCTGTAGTCTTATCTATCAGCTTAAAACTTTGGAAGAAATTGATAACTTAACAACATAGTTAAAGATAAACAGCAAATTACATTGAGCACCAGAGGTGACACTGTTTACACAAAGTTACAAATATACTGAGTGCATAGCAAATTAATCAAATCTAAACCATCCAAAGTTGCATATGTGTTCATCACAATGTGGTTTGCACCCTAGAAAATTTGTCAATAGTTTCTCCAAATAAGCACTTGTAATTATTGAAAAGAGTGAAATCCTACAAAGACAAAACTCCAAACTACCAAGCAAAACCAGCATATATTGCAAAAGAGATGCTGTAAAAGTTACAAATGAAAATAAAAAATTTGCAACTTACGAGCACATGTACGGACAATAGCATTCAAATAGTCTAATTTTTTCGAGTAAACTTTCCCCAAAACTTCCGCATAGCGCATATTTGGCTGGCTACGAATGGATTTTATATCTGTCTGTGAAAGATAAATGAAGATATGGTTAACACATGTAAAGATACCAAATGAATTGAAATGAATCATTAAACAAAATGCCACTGCTGAAAAGTGAATTTCTTAACCTCAGTGATAGGGCGATAAGGATCTGGAAAGTAGCATGCAAGAACAGCTACACTTGCTTCTCTGTATGCCAATCTCAACTTCAATTCTTCTGGAATATCTGTACTATCTTCTTGACCCGTTTCAAATGTTCCCTTTTGCTAAAATTACGCAAAAAATGGAGTGAGAAAATTAGAGTTCAATATGATCAAAGATCCCATATTGTCTCACGTAATATGATGAATTAAGCACTAACTCGTTTCAAAGCTTCCAAAAGTTCTTCCCGTCCAATATAGTCCAAGTCCTTCCTGGCAGTCAAAATCCCTGCTTCATTCCTGTCATTCAGTTAAACAATGATAAGCCCCTCTCTCCTTATGTTGAGCCACAAGCCAATATGAATCACTACGTACAGTATGTTTTGCAGTTCTGCCCCTGTAAAATCTTCTGTAAGCTCTGCAATTTCTTGCAATAGTATCTCCTTTTCTTCCTCTGAGCGAAAAAATTTATTTCTGGCATGCACCTGTTAACAGAAATAAACGCTAATAATATATATAATGCAAGCATGAGGAAGCTAGCATTCAGTTATGCCAAAAGCATTCAGCAAAATACCTTCAATATGGCAAATCTACCATCTTTAGATGGCAAACCAACCCTTATAATCTTGTCAAAACGGCCCTTTCTCAACAGAGCAGGATCAAGGATATCCAGTCTATTGGTTGCACCTATAACCAACACCTGACCACAAGTTTAACAGTTAAATGAGAAAATAAAAAAAAAAGAAACCTTTTCAATTTGATGTAATAAGTAAAGGCATGCCTGTGATGTAGAAACTTTAAACCCATCCATTTCAGTCAGTATCTGAAGCAGGCCTTGTTCCCTTTCTGCACCACCCTATACAAGACAATTACATGTACAACAAATAATATGCAACAAATAAAAAAAAAAGGAAGACAAAAATACATGGCATAAATAAAATACCCATTATGTAGTGTGTATATATACATGCTATACTAGATTACATAAGAGAGATTTGCAACCATGAGCAATACTGGCAAAGGCAAGGCCATCTCAGGGATGCGTATCTTAAATAAGATAAATAACATACTCATTATGTGTGTGTGTATTTAACAAAAAAAAAAAAAAAGATGCTTATCTCACCCCACCAATATCAGGTCCACCACGCTTGCTACCTATAGCATCAATCTCATCGATAAAAATGATGGAAGGTGCAAATGATCTGGCACTAGCAAAAAGATCCTTGACACGTGATGCTGCCACACCGACAAACATCTGGATAGCGAAATATGATTAGACAGATTTATTCAAATTTCAACAGTTCCAAAAACCTCAACGAAAAAACTTTTTAGTAAGAAAGTGGACAGAGTAGGACAGCCTTGATATATTTGATTCTGAAGACCATCTTGCATGAGAAATGAGGTGAGTTTGATATTGATTGCTTTAATGTTTAGGATTGATAACTCAGGGCTTTATTGTGGTACGAAGGATCAATTCATTGATTTTCTGTACCAGAAAACTATTTGATGTCCAGAAACAATTTTAAATTTTAAAGCCACTTTACATCCTTTCACTGATTTCCTTACTCTTTCAAAGAGAACAAAGTCCCACCTCTACAAAATCAGTTCCATTGGCAGCAAAAAATGGTACTCCTGCTTCACCAGCTATAGCTTTAGCCAGCAGTGTTTTACCAGTTCCAGGAGGCCCATGGAGAAGGACACCTTTGGGGCAATAAATACCTTTATTTTGGAATTCTTCATCATTCTTTAAAATCCTTACAATTTCTTGTAGTTCCCTCTTTATATACTCCTGACCAGCAAAATCATCAAAGGTAACACCAGTAGTTTCTTCAGCTGATATAAATTTTGCTCTGCAGGAAAGATAGCAAAAGTTAGATCCCAAGAAAGTGTTTGGCCAAAATTGCTCTTCCAACTATCTTGAAAACATAAAATATCTAAAGTTATCATTATTCAATTGCAAAAACTCACATGAGATGAGACAACACAACAACAAACCATTTTATGAGTACCTTCAACTTAGACTAACGTTAAAAAGCTGTGTTTTCTTTTTTGGTAAAGCTCTAAGACTTTGAATATATTATTTCAGACAAAATGACAGGACATCCCCTACACATGAGAAGACTCACAAGAGAAGTGGAAGACATGATCTAACTTGAATCACAAGTCCTTCTTTTTGGGAAAATAAATTGATTGTAAACCTACACAAGAAACAGATTGTTGGAAAAGGAAAAGAGAGCTGTCTAGTGTGAAAAAGGTAGGAAATCAATTTTAAATGACTAAATCAGAGAGAATCAAAGAAGAAATCCAATTATTTGATACACAGAATCCTAGGACTTATTGCAGAGAATCAAGGGATTTGATACAGAGAATCCTAGGACTTATTGCAAAGAATCAAGGAATTTGTTGTATAGTTTTTAATTCCTTTTACTCTGATTTCTTTATTGTTGTAATCTTGTTTACCAATTTTGTCGAGCTATGTTTGTGTATATATACTGTACTCTTTCAACAGAATTAATCAAGTGAAAAACAATACTTTTCCTTCTCAAATTCTTTCATGGTATCAGAGCTTGGTTTGCTCTAATTGTTCAGTTTCTGTTCTGCCAGCCTTCATAGCTGGAATATCACTTCCTTGGCCTTATTGCCATTTTTTTTCATTGGCCTTCATTGCCGAAATTCTTCGCTGCCTTGTTCCTTTTTTTTTTTTTTCAGTAGCCATGTCTAAATCTGAAATTGGTACCTCCACCATTCAAGACCAAACCAGTAAGCCTACCATTCAAAACACTAGCTCACTCAATTTTATTTCCCACCATTCTGATAACCCTGGCCTTCAAATCACTACCACAAAATTCGATGAGACCAATTTTTTCAAAAGGTCAATCAGCCAAACTTTTTCTTAAAAGTAAGGGGAAAATGGGGTATGTTTTAGGCACTTTTCCCGAACCAGACATTGATGATCCCAAGCATGACACTTGGGAGACTGAAAATTCCACAATAATGTCCTGGTTGCTGCACTCTATGCAGCCCCAAATAAGTAAAACTTATCTTCTTCTTTCTACAGCAAAGGAGATTTGGGAGGCACTCATGCAGACCTACTCGAAGATAGGAATGTCAGCCCAAATTTATGAATTAAGGCAGCAAATTCACTCCACTAAACAAGGTAATTCTTCTGTTACAAGTTACTACAATATATTGAAAGGGCTGTGGTTGGAACATGATCATTAACAAACCATTGAGATGGATTCGATTAATGATACTAAGAAATTGAAGAAGATTATGGAACAAGAACGAGTGTTTGATTTCCTGGCTGGTTTAAATCCTGAATTTGATCAAGTGCGAGTAAAAGTCCTAGGCAAGCAACCACTCCCATCCTCGAGGTCAGTTTTTTCTTATATAAGAGGGGAAGAATCTCACAGAGGTGTGATGCTCAACAACTCCGCTGGAGAAAATTCTGCTTTGGCTGTCTCTAAATCTAATTATCAATCACAAAAGATTAAAGGAAGGAAGCCTAGTGACAAAGACAAAGTTTGGTGTGATTACTGTCACAAGGCAAGGCACGCTCGAGGCATGTGTTGAAAGCTCCATGGTAAACCTCAAAGTAAAGGTGCAGGTGGGAGGGTAACTATCAACCTATTTCTCAACAAAAATCCAGCCAAGCATACAAAAGCTTTGTAGTTGAAATTCATCCGGAGAATTCATCCACTTTAGACCAGAATTTTTTCAACAAAAGTGACTTTGACAAGCTCAAAAAAATGCTGGCACAATTTGAAAATGGTGAAATCAATCCAACTCAAGTTTCGGCATCATGCTCATTGGTTCAATCAGGTAATATCTATGCCTTAAGTGCTTCTAAAGACTGTTGTTCAAACACTTGGGTCATTGATCCAAGTGCTACTGACCATATGACAGAATTTTTCCACTTACACTACCTGTTCAGGAAAAGACAAAATAAAAATTGCCGATGGCTCCTTGTCGTCTGTTGCTGATCATGGCACAATCTCTCTCTCACCTTCTCTAACCTTAAAATCAGTTTTACATGTTCCAAATTTATCCTATAATCTCTTGTCTATTGGAAAAATTGCAAAAGATTTGAATTGTTCTGTATATTTACCTCTTCGGGTGGTATTTTTCAGGGCTCTATGACAGGGAAGGTGATTGGACATGCTAAGAAGAGAGGAGGACTCTATTATCTCAGTACAAATGAAATTGCACAAGGAACTCAAAGCTTAGTCTCTACTGCCTACTCTCCAAAAAAGGAAACAATCTGGTTATGGCATAAGCGTTGAGGACATCCTCCATTCGCTTTATTACAAAAATTGTTCGCTAGTTTATTTCAAAAAAAAAAAAAAAAAAAAAACCATTTGAGTTTCATTGTGAAGTTTGCGAACTTGCAAAGAATTACCATGTCTCCTTTCCTATTCATAATACAACTCCTGTCTCACCATTTAGTTTAATTCATACAGATGTTTGGAGTCCTTACCACGTCCAAGATCATTATGGTTTTCGTTGGTTTGTCAACTTTACTGATGATAGTACTAGAGCCACTTGGGTCTACTTACTCAAATCAAAATCTGAGGTGTAAAAAATCTTTCCCACTTTTCATAAGCTTATTTCTACTCAATTTGGCGTAAGAATTCAGACCTTACGGTCTGATAATGGCAAAGAATGTTTTAATCAATACCTCAATGAATATCTTCAAAGGGAAGGGATCAATCTTCGTGTATTGATACTCCTCAACAAAATGGAGTTGCTGAGTGCACAAATAGACATCTCTTATAAGTGGCTAGATCCTTTCTTTTCCAAATAAGTGTTCCTATATATTTTTGGGGGGATGCCATTTTGACGACCACTTATTTGATTAATCAAATGCCACCAAGGATTCTTGGATTTAAATCTCCCATTGATACTATTGTAAAATACTTTCCTAATTTTCAAGGTATTGGGAATCTTCCGCCTAAACTATTTGGGTGTGTCTCTTTTGTCCATATTAATAGTCATTTAACGAGAAAAATTGATCCAAGAGCTTTAAAGTGCGTCTTTTTAGGGTACTCTCCTACAAAAAAAGGGTACAAGTGCTATCATCCTACTACAAAAAAGACTCACACCACCATGGATGTTAAATTTGTGGAAGACCAACCTTTTTTTGACACTATCAATCTTCAGGGGGAGAGACTAAGTAAAGATAGGTGGGAAGAGTTGAATGGTGTCCTTCCATTGAATAGTGTCCTTCCAATTACTTCATCTAATGGCTTGCCTACTAAAATTCCCAATGATTCAGAGAAACAACCCATTGAATCTCCCAATGATCCAGAAAAACAACCCATTGAATTTCCCAATGATGCAGAAAACCAACCCATTGAAGATGAACCAGAAAATCAGACCATTGAATCGGAGACTTAAGCATTTGAAACCGAAAGTACCAACATTGAAAGTGTATTTGAGAAAAGGAAAGGTTCCAAACTCTTCAAGTGCTCCAATGACCAGCCCTGTTACAGGTACTGAAATTCAATATCTGATTTGGATTTACGTAGTGCTCTTAGGAAAGGAACTAGAGAATGCACTAGACATCCTATTTCTAATTTTGTATCTTTCCATTTGTCCTAAATACCAAGCTTTCCTCACCAAAGTATCCTCCACTGAGATTCCTAAAACTGTCCAAGAAGCCTTAAGGTATAAGAATTGGAAAGATGGCATGAATGAAGAAATAAAAGACTTGGAAAGGAACAAAACTTGGGAAATCATGAATTTGCCTGAAGGGAAAAAACCTGTGGGATGTAAATGGATCTTTACCATTAAATATAATGCTGATGGAACAATAGAGAGGTACAAAGCAAGACTAGTTGCTAAGGGGTACACTCAAACTTATTGGATAGATTATCAACAGACTTTTGCACCAGTTGCAAAAATGAACACAATTAGAATTTTATTATCTTTTACTGCTAACTTCGATTGGCCTTTACAGCAACTTGATGTTAAAAATGCTTTTTTGCATGGAGATCTTGAGGAAGAAGTCTGCATGGATGTTCCTCCTCGAACTGGGAATGACTTGATGAAAAACAAAGTATGTAGACTATGAAAATACCTTTTATGGCCTCAAACAATTACCACGAGCATGGTTTGGGTGATTTACCAAATCAATGGTAAAAAGGGGATATTCTCAAAGCCAAGGGGATCACACCCTATTCTTTAAATATTCAGCTTTGGGAAAACTGACAGCTTTGATTGATTACGTGGATGACAAAGTGGTCACTAGTGAGATATTGAGGAGATTGATAAGCTCAAGTCTTATTTGGCAACTGAATTTGAAATTAAAATTTGGGGAAGCTTGAGATACTTCTTGGGTATAGAAGTGGCAAGATCCAAAGAGGAATTTTTATCTCTCAACAAAATTATATTCAAGATCTGCTTAACGAAACTGGGATGCTAGGATGTAGACCAGCTGAAACACCAATGAAGCAAAATCATAAGTTTGGGGATAAAAATGAGGATCCTATGGTTGATCGTAGTCTCTATCAAAAAATGGTGGGCAAATTTATTTACTTGTCTCACACTCACTCAGACAAAGCTTATGCCATGAGTGCTGTAAGTCAATTTATGTATTCTCCATTATAATCTCACTTAGATGCCATCTACCGCATTATTAGATACTAAAAGCCACATCAGGCCAAGGAGCTTTATTTCGAAAATTTGATGAATTAAGATTGGAAGCTTACATCAATGCAGATTGGGCAGGCTCAATTGTGGATAGGAGATCAACCACTGGTTATTACACATTCCTAGGAGGAAACCTAATTACATGAAGGAGTAAGAAACAATCTGTTGTATCCAGATCTAGTGCAGACGCTGAATTCAGGGCTATGGCACGTGGAATTTGTGAGTTACTCTGGCTTAAAATTGTTCTATCAGATCTTAAGATTGAAGTGAAGAGACCTATGATGCTATATTGTGACAACAAAGCAGCAATAAATATAGCACACAATCCAGTCCATCATGACAGGACAAAACATGTGGAAGTTGACCGACACTTTATCAAAGAAAAGCTAGATGCAGGGCTGATTTGTACACCATATATCTCCTCAAGCAAACAATTGACAGATATTCTTACTAAAGGATTATCGTCTACAGTATTCCAACAATTTGTGAGCAAGCTCGGGATGCAAAATATTTTTGCACTGGCTTGAGGGGGAGTGTTAGAAAAGGAAAAGAAAGTTGTCTAGCATGAAAAAGGAAGGAAATCAAGTTTAAATGACTAAATCAGAAAGAATCAAAGAAGAAATCAAATGACTTGATACGAAGAATCCTAGGACTTATTGCAGAGAATCAAGGGATTTGATACAGAGAATCCTAGGACTTATTGCAGAGACTCAGGGATTTGTTGTATAGTTTTTATTCCTTTTTTTCTGATTTTTCTTTATTGTTGTTATCTTGTTTACCAATTTTGTCAAGCTATGTTCGTGTATGAATATTGTACTCTTTCAACGGAATTAATCGAGTGAAAAACAATACTTTTCCTTCTCAAATTCTTTCACAGATGTATGACAATATGCAAAAAGCAGCACAACTGACAAACATGAGCAAAATCTTTTCTAAGAGTTTCAAGAAAATCTACACCTCTGGAGATAGGAAACACTGACTTCTCTTTACACACATTACACCACAAAAGAAGAATAAGAAGAGACCACATACAAAGGACAATATATTAATAATAACAAGAACAAGAAGAAATCTCAGGAACTTTAACAGCATACAAAAGCTACAGCATAAACAAAGCACACCTTATTTACTATTAGTTTACACGATATTGATCTTATAGAAAATGTAAAACTGCACTCTGCGGCCTGCGCCCATATAGGCCACTCTAAGAATAGTGTAAAAAAATGTACAAGAAAAAGAGGGTAAATGTATTAAATTGTTGTGTTATCAAAAACCTGACCTATGTAAAGCACATATAATATGTCAAGCCAATCTAATGATCTAAAGCCTAAACACCATCACATGAAAATAATCCTCCATAGAAATGCCTTAGCCTTAAAGGTTCAACTTTCACCAGATTTCCTCTACAGCCGTTGGCTGACCTACAAAAAACCCACACTGCTCAATGCATCAATTTTTTTACATCAAGTTAGCAAGGAATTAATATTATCAAGCTATATCGTCCAGTTACAAACTCTCATCCAACTTATAAAATTGACAGCCACCAGATGCTAAAAATGAGTCAGATCAGCCAATTAACAAATAAGAATTTCAGTAAGTGTAACAAAAAAGTCACAAAAAAACAATTCACTTACCGACTCTTTCCTAATGATCCAAGTGCACGCCGCTTCAGTGGCTCCCTAACCTTTTTGCTCGGAGTTCCCAAATCACAAGGTATTAACTTTGCATAAATTGGTCTCATTATATTGTCAAGCCATACATATATTCCAACAGCAAGGGCAAGTCGCATAGACCATATGACTGCAGTTGCAAAAGTAGAGTAGACTTCTGCATGTACACTGTCCACATTAATAACATCAACATTTACTACTTGCTGATGCAGCTTCTGCCATACGTCATTCCAACAATCAATAGGCATCCGGTCCACCACATGGCGCCGATAAATAATTTCTGCCTTTGGATTCCCCTCTTTTCCTTCCATTTTTTCATCCTTGTAGTATGGCAGAATCACTGCACATTTGGACATCAAAATTTGAGAATACATTTATTATTAAAAAAAAAAAAAAAAGCAATGAAAACAAGTCTAAGTAAATATAAGGAATCCTACTGGATTACCATCATTAGAGACATAGAAGCAACAATTACATTTTGAAGGCTATGCCAGTGAAGTGCTAGAACAACATAACCAGGTAAATCAAAATTTTGAAACAAAGACCAGAACAAGAGGAGGCAATGTATTAAGGACACAATAGCCGAAGCAATATGAAAATCCAGTCCAAAGGCCAAGATAAGAAAAAGCATGAAACAGATTTTAGATGGAATCATTTAGGAAGGAATTAGAATAAAAGATCATTGCATACTAACTACTAATAAAACCTCCAAATTTAATGTCAGATTCTGTATAATGGCTTCCTGAAGTTTGACAGTCTAGGCACTGAATTTTCGTATGAGTTGACAGGATATCTTCATTTCAGATATCATCACTTTCACCAAGTAACTGGAATTCCAGATTGACAAATTTAAAACAAATTATATAAGGCTTATCATGGCAAACATATCAGTTGCCACTTGAGGGATAGATGTAAAACTTCATCTCCCTCTCTTTATCTTGGTAAGTTTAGAACATGATTCATTTTGCTTTTAGGAAATTGAAATTCTATCCTGCAACCTCTGCTAGATACTTTTTTGTTTTACTGAAAATCAACAGTTGTGATCCAGCTTAAGCGAAATATTCAGCAAAAAAATAGACCAAAATCGACTACCGTATACATCAAGCTTGAACAAAAGAACAAACACCTTGAAAATAGAAGATTTTCCATTAGGTAACCAGAAAAATAGTTAAAAATCGAATCTTCAGAAACCTTTAAGAATGATTTCCCTTACCCGATACAGTCTGGCCATAGTTTGAGTACTCCATAAATTGGACATTATTGGAGTTAAGAAGTTTCAAAAAATCACTGAAGTCTATCCTGTATGAATTCTCGGGGTCCCACTCTGTTCCCTTCAGCTTTCCGCACATACTTAATAACGCTCTGCTCCAATCAGAAGCCATGACAAGCTGCCTTTCTAACTGCAAATTTGCTTTTCTATCCATTTCTTCCAACTTATTAATCCTTTGTCTCTCTGCTTCCTTCAACTTCTGAGAAATTACAAAGTGTAATGAGTTTTAGTATATTTACACAAAACTGAATGTTTTTCGATATCATTTATCACCAAATAAAGGGTAAAGAATTATACAGAAACCAACAGTACCTTGAGAACTCCAAAGAAAACAAAAGATCAAAAAGCATAAACAATCATTGGAATTTTCCACCACTATTCTTAAACTAATATTAATAGCCACTAGACATTATTTATAGAAAAATGCTAACCACAATCACAAGTATCACAGTCGCTAGTTATCCATGCAACACATGTAATTTTATTGAATTTCTACACTTAATAGTTTCACAAGCTGCCAGTAATGTTACAGGTCCAGTAACAATAGCATTAACTGATTACCGTAAAATCAGGTTTCCAAAATCTTCAAAAAAAATTTATAGCTTTTTAAACGAATAGTCTTAAAACTTAAACCAAACGCAGTCTAATTACAACAAAATGAGAACCTCGAATAGTTGAGTGGACGCAGCATCTTCTTCCGAGTTTGCGGATGATGAAGCGACTAAATCAGGGCTCGAAGCTTTACAAGGAGTGATTGTGAGTCTGCCGCTATGCGTGATTGTAACAAAGGAGGTCCTGTTGGAGCTTAATTTGGTTCTGACAACATGCTTACGAGGCAGAGAATGAGAGCGGAAGTGGAAGTGGAAGTGTTTGGGTAGGTTAATGGAATCAAGTGGTTTTGAGAACTGAGATTGCATTCTTGTTTGTTCTCGCAATTGTTATATAAACATGGGAAGGAATGAAAATTTTCTCGGCAATTTTCACTCACTTTCTTGTGCGGGAAAGTAGAGAGAAAATGTGGGATTTTATCGAAGGCAGTAAGGATTTTTTGTGGGTTTTTGGTGAGAACAACTAAAGCGGTGCGTTTTACAGGATAGATCAAACGACATCGTTCCCATGAGGGGGCGCTAAAAATTTTTTAAAAATTTTACACCAATTTTCGGGTTTATTGCAATTTTCCCCGAGGTTGCCCCTGAATTACATCTCCGATCGGTGACTTCAGATTTAACAAAATCAAGGATAAAATTGTAATCTAACATGAATTTTAAAAACATAAATTAAAGCCACAGTTTTCTGCTCAGTCGCCTGATTCATCATTCTCCAATCCTTCCACGTCCGAATCTTCCACCTTCTCGCTAAAATGCCACAAACCACAAAGAAATCAAACACCATCACCCTACAAATCCCTCACAATAACACAATCGCACCACCACAGCAACATCATAACATCACCACCACCATCTCGCCACCACACACCCATAACAACCGCATACGCTCATGGACAAACAAATTGATCGACCACTCCCACACAACCTAAAGCAATAAGTCTTTGGATTCAGCACCGCCACCTTCTAAAACACCAACAGATATGTTGCCAAAGCCATCAACAATCATGGGTATTTATGCTACTATCTTGGTCTTCCACCCCACCTTTTCTTTCTTTGTTTTTAGATTTGAATTGGAGCTCTGTTTGATTTATGTGGGTTTGGGTTCTAAAAGTATGAAGATTTTTGTTTAGGGTGTGATTAATTGAATGTTGGTGTGGTTTAAGGGGTGAGGAAACTGATAGCTTGGAAGATGATGACGAGAAGAGAGAGAGAGAGAGAGAGAGAGAGCGCGAAGGAGATGAGGGAACTGATGAGAGACTGTGAAGGGAAGAGTGATTCCAAGGCCATCAGAGTCATTTTAATCTTTACGATGGTCAAAATTATATTAAATTACATTTTACCGCTCATTCAGTTAAATATGTTTTAAGTCACCGATCGGATTCGGAAGAGATGCAATTCAGGGGGCAATTTGGAAGTTTCAATATCATAGGATGCTCTTTTTTCTAAGCAAGCCTAAGGGGTTGCATTGTCATTAAACCAATTTCTCTTTTTTCGTTTTGAAATTTTAACCCGAAAAAACTTCTTTTTCCCCCCATTTTCCCCTCCAGTTTCTGATTTTTCTAACATGGCTCCTCCAAATCGCAAAGTCTCGATCCGCCCCTGCCTATGCTGGTGGGATGTTAGAAACATGCAAATTTCAAAATGAAAGAAAGCTAACCCTTTTTCTTTGTATTTTGAACTTTCGAATTTACCTTTCACAAAATCTTTATACGAAATTAATTCCGAGTTGTTAATTTAATAAATTATATCCTACAATTTATACAAGTTATATCGTTAAATTAGAAATTAAGGGCATATTTGATACGTGACATTATATAGCATAGTATAATATTGTATTGAGCAATGCTAGGTATATAATCAAGTTGTACAATATTACTCATACAACTTGACATGGCACAAATTTACTGGTTGGATAAAAATGAAAAATAAATTAACTATTTTTTAATAAATAAAATGGGACTCACACATCCAGTGGATTTATACCATGTCAGGTTGTATGGGTTAGGTTGTACAACTTGGTTGTATATCTAGTGTTATTGTATTGTATTATATAGTATTGCATTATATAGTACTAAAAATAATCTTATGTCAAAATTATATAGTGTTTGACGTATTTATGTATTGTATTAATTTGTACAAAAAAGTAAGAATTTTTTTCAAATCAGATATACAAAGTATAAATATATTTTTAGTTTATTTATAAAATTAGTTATTTAGTAATTTATCGAACAGTTACTAAATATTAAAAAAATTACTTGGGGTTCAATGCCCTCATTGGACCTATCAGACAATTCAAGTTTATAGTGGCATACTAGGTGCCAATTAGTCTAACGGGAATAGTAGACCTTGGGTGTCACCTAGTGGGGACAGTAACGCCCTTCATCCATTCTTTATTTTTAGAAAATAAATTTTAAATAAATTTGATTTTATAACTTATATAGTAAATATATATTTATTTATTTTTAAAATTTAAAAAATTAAAGGGTATTGTTGGATATATAGAATTTTATAGGGATAATTTTAATATTTTTTATTAGTGTTGTATAATATAATGCTAATGTCATGGATTAGCTCTACATAATTTAATATAATATGGATATGTCTAAGGATTGTACTTTGTATTAATTAATACTATACTAAATTACAATCAAATACATGTATTACACTATTTAATACAATATAGTAAAATAGTGCTATACAGTATCATGTACCAAACATGTCCATAGGGAACTAGCGTAAATACTATTAAACTATCATTGTGTAAATACTAGATATACAAGAAATTTATGAGCTATCATTACTATTAAGTACATCCAATTTATTTTCTGATAAATATAATTCCATTTCAATATAATTTATAATTTAAAGGAACTAGCGTTTTTATATAGTAATAATTCCTAATTACATCTATATATTAAATTCGGAATTCATTTTTAGACCATATGATAATTTTATATATATAATTTTTAAGATTAAGTTACTGAGAGTTTATTTATTTGAACTTCTTTAAACAGAACTTGCAGAACTAGATCTTTTTAAGTAAAGCTTGTAAAAATAGAGTTTTACTAATAAGTTGTTAGGTGTTTAGTTGGATAAATATATCAAGTACTTATTGATATAAAAGTACTAAATAGAGTTTTGATAGGAAATAATAATAAGGTAAATATTTTAAAACATGGAAAGAATACCTTTGAAATTTTAAAACTTCAAAATAAGCTTAAAGAGAGTTTTTGTTAAGAGTCTCAATTTTTAGCTTCTTCAAAAAAACATAAAACACATTTTTAATTATTCATAAGTGGCAACCAAATGACGTGAATGATTGAATAAATAAATAAATAAATAAAAGAGCTTTTAACAATAAAAAATTGTTTTAGTTAGTTAAGAAGTTCAAACAAAGGCACTCTAAAAAGTTAGGCTAAATCACTAGTAAGAAAAAAAAAAAGACTATGGACAACAAAAAACTACTACAAAACTTTAGATAACACAATACACCAAAATTCTCATAATAAAATTGCGACCATTTGAGTTCAAATATATACTAATGATTGAATAGATTTCACTAGTTTATCAAATTCTTAGAAAAAAAAGTTAGGAAATACTCTCTTTCTTCCCAATTGGTTTGAAAGAAAAAATTAAAATTCTAGACCTCATTTATGTGTTTCTGTAAGTTCATAGAATATGCTTATATAGAGTCATATATTATTAGTCTTCTTACCACTTGTGACTTATCTATGGTCAACCAATTGGAGTTAATAATAGTGCTTACTTTTCACGCTGATGTGGTACTGACATGGCTTGCAATGAGTGGATACACTACAGTGCAATCGATGTATCCAAGTTTCTTTGGTCAATCAAATTGGGTTTTTGACATGGAAATTATTTAACGAAACTTTGCATGTTGAAGGGCGTCCACATTTTTTTTTGCTAATTCAACATTTGGAAACGTGGGATTCAATAGAGTCATTATGTTCCACCAAACTTTTGAAATGGTCTAGGCATCTGCTTCGAGAGCTTACTCTAATACCAATTAATGTTAGCGCTACAACTGTAAATAAGTGTATTTGTTTTTAGGAAAAATTTAAAAAATGGACACAATTAGGGGCCCTTAATGAAATTTAGACACATCCTGAAAAACTTTCATGCACATAGACAATTTCTTGACAAAAAGATTCAAATACCCTTTGAAATTCAATTTATTCCTAAACTCTTTATTTCCCTCTTTCCTTCACTTACCTCTTCCTATTTCCATAACCTTGTCTTATTTTCATAACCGTCTGTTGTTGTCCAGCTTTTAATACCCCTCGACACCATCGAAAACACAATCCGAAACGGAGCAAGAGGAACGAGAAACTTATTCTGTGTTTGGAGATTTGGGATAGATTTTAGGGATTTTGAATTTGAGGATTTGAGTTTGGGTTTGTATTTTGTCTTTTTTCTGTGTTTGTGGGGCTAAATGAAGTGTTATTTGGTTGATTTTTTTGTTTGATGTGTGTAAAAATGGTGAAAATCGACGCATTTTGTCATGATGGAGAAAACACTCGACGTGTCGAGTCCTGTCGGATGCTTCAACTGACACTCGACATCATCGTCGGTGTTCACTGGACACTAGACATAACGTATCGAGTCTTGTCGGATGCACGGACCAACACTCGATATAACGTTATGTCGAGTGTCGGTTCGTGTATCTGAAAAGACTCGACACGTTATGTCTAGTGTCGAGTGAACACCGACGACCGTTACATGTCGAGTGTCGGTCCGTGCATCTGACAAGACTCAACACGTTATGTCTAGTGTCGAGTGAACACCGACGAACGTTATATCGAGTGTCGGTCCGTGCATCCGACAAGACTCGACATATTATGTCTAGTGTCAAGTGAACACCGACGATGATGTTGAGTGTCGGTTGAAACATCCGACATGACTCGACATGTCGAGTGTCCTCTTCGTCACAACGAAACGCGTCTTTTTTTTTTAAGTTTGAGTTTCAAAGGACATTTTAGTCATTTTTCTAAGAAAGTGTCTATGGCATGAAAATTTTTTAGGATGTGTCTAAATTTCATTTAAGGCCCCTAATTTTGTCCATTTTTTCAATTTTCCCCTTTTAATTCTTTGTAAAAGATGCGAGTGAGAGACAAGACTTGATTTGTATGGTTCGTGATTAAGAATAATTCATAAAAATATTATTAATAAATAAAAAATTTGAGTTGCATTGTAAAAATTTTAAAATGCAAAAATGGCAGTTTGCATGGTGAAAAAATGGATTAACATTCTTTCTTGATCTCATTTTAACTTAAATAAAAACTAAAGATATGGTTGGTATTTCTGAAAAGTGTGGCCTTTTGTTTTTTTGTCACTTAATACTTAATAAGACTTTTTAATACTTAATACTTATTAGCACTTATTTTTAGTCTCTTAAATGATATGTTTGTTTTTAATTTTCAAATAAGTTTTAAGTGGATTAATTAACTTTGGTGTGACATGTTCATCCTTATTATTAATATTTAGTATAATATATACTAAACTAAATACTTAGCAAAATTAAATTAAGATATTGATAACAACAATAATCAATAATTAAAATAAAATTGCCAATTATAAAAATACATATCTTCTTAAATATGGTAAATATATTATGATGAATTAAATAAATACTTAACAAAAATAAATTAAAATATCAATAACAATAATAATCAATAATTAATAATAAAATTTAGCTATTAATAAAATAAATATCTTATTTAATATGGTAAATATGTTATGATGAATTAAATAGATGCTTTTAACAATAAAAAATATTATATTTATTTACTCTGCATGAAATTTAAAAATTTTAAAAATTCAAAAATAAAAAACTAAAATATACAATTTTAAAAAAAAATAAAAATTTTAAGTTACATTAAAATTATATCATTAAAAATAAATAAGTTATTTTTATATTTAAAATTATAATATTACTTAATTAATATTTATTAAATTATTTTTGGAAATATAAAAAAATAGGGGCTACCAAAGAACCACTATCGTCATCACCGGCCGCAATCAAGGTGGCATGTCCGATGACGCTGCCTATGTCACTGTAATCGTCGTTAACTGGCCGCCAAGATCTATTAATATCATCAACGATTAAGCTTAAGATCGACGGGATCAAACATTTAAAATTTTAGTGTTAAAATTTTCAATCGTCTGATCCTATCAACGTCCAGCTCATATGTCGATCATATTGTCGGATATTGGACAAGCGGCTAAAAATGATCATTTTTGACATGGCAGTGACTCCGGTCGTGCCACCTTACCGACGTCCGGTGATGGCAGAATCCGACAGTTAACTCTAGCAGGTAATTTTGCAAATAAATAAAATTTAATTAAATTCAAAATATAAATATAAAATTATTTTAATAAAGTTTATATAGTTTTTAAATGTTATATTAACTTATATAAATTATATACGAATACCACTTTTTTAAAAAATTATATATGAATTTTATGAATTTAAAAATTAGAAATATACGGTTGATGCACTTAACGTGCTGATCAAATTTTCCAAGCTATTAAGAACCTAACAGAAGTTTTCAAAAGTGAGTTTTTTTTTTCACATAGTTGTTTTTCAGTTCGATCAAGGCACTTCTGGAACCTTTGTACTTTTTAACTTTCAAATTCACCTTTTACAAAGTCTTTGAACGAAATCGATTCTAAGTTGTTAATTTATTACATAATTATGCTATAATAGATACCAATTATATAGTTGCACATTATAAGTTTTTAAGTGAAGTGGTATCTTAACAAAAATAAATGAAAACAAATTATTAGAATACTTCTAAGGGGCTGTTTGGTATGGATTGATGTGAACGTGGGAATGGGAATCTAATTCCGAATCCCTGTTTTGCAGCCAAATTATACATTTTAAATCCTGGAATGTTACATCACCGTGGGGTTTAGATTGCTATCTGGAGGGCTAATCCCAAATACAACCTGAACTTTAGTTTGGGATGCCCAGGCATCCTAAACCTGCCTGCATTCCTCAGTCTCCACCTTTATCATTCCTTACCACTCCCGAATTTCCTTAGCAACCAAACAACACATCGCCAACCAAACAAAATGTCCTCACTTATTTATCATAACCACTATCTCCAACAAATAAACCACAATCCTAATCCAAAACCCATTACAAATTGACACGCGACCATAGACAACAACCCAAAAAATCAAAGGAAGAATACATGGAGAGCAGAAAGGGAGAATCGGGGACAACTGATTGAAGTGAAAGTGAGGCAGCGACAATGGAGAGGGAGAGGAGCAGTGGTGGTGATCGTAGTGGAGAGGAAGACGGGGGAGAGGACAGAGGAGTGAGGCAGCGACGCCTTTGCTTCCGCCTCTCTCTCTTCTCTCGATCTCTCCTTGTATGGCGACACCTTCGCCTCCTCATGGTGGTGGTGTGCGACTGTGTGTAGGCAAAGCGGCAGAGTGAGGGAAAACAGAGGGAGGCAAAGCAGTGGGTTTTGGAGTGCAATCGGGTTTGGACAAAACAAAGGATGAGTAAGGGGAAGGAAAAGACAAAACTGTTTTACTGGAAACAGAAAAAAAAAGGAAAAAGAATATTTTCATAGTTTAATTTCTATATATTTTGTTTGCCTTTTTTTTTAATTGTTTTGTAATTTGATTGTATCAAAAATTCAAAAATTATAATTTTTGATATTTTGTTAGGTATTTTATAATTTTTTAATATATTTTGTGGATATTTGTTGTAGATATTTTATTGGGTATTTTTCATTTATTTGAACTTTAATTGTATAAATAATTCAAATGGTAGAAATGCCTTAATATTATGAAAAATAAAATAAGTATTTTTATAAGTTTGAAAAACTTTAATTAAAAAATTAGTGCGTTTCCTTTTGCAACCAAACCCAGTAATCTGATTCCAATAAAAATTAAGTATAAGATTCCTAAGAGTAACCAGACACAATAATCTTCTTTCCTAGATATCACATTCCCATCTTTTACATTTCTAGGAATATAAATCCTATTCCCAAGATTCCAACCCTTCGTACCAAACGGCCCGTAACAAGAATACTTGAATATACCTTGATCTTGCCAGAATGAACTTCTATCTGGCTATGGAAGACCGATGATGCATTCATTATATGTGCCACAACCAGCATTTTCGATATCTGGAAAAGCATGGTTTGAAATCTCTAATTAACATAACAGTGAAGATAGGAACAAATTGAACAACTAAGCATAAAGTTGAACTCTATTATCAATGTAGCATACATGTTATCATAAGAACTATCAACATAAGAGTGGTAAATGGAATTGATTATCTATTAGTTGTTTGTCTAACCATCTATGTTGTATGAGAAAGAGCCACCTTATTCTATTTTTTCTACTTAAACTATAATAATAACTGAAGCATATAATTTCAAATACAATTGGTAGCATATATTTAGGTAGTATAGAAATATAGAGATAAAACTTATGTCAGCCAACTAATACCAGTGTACATTTGATTTAATCCTCCATTGGTTCTCACCGTAATGTAGTTGTCAAATTCTTGGGCAGCTAACATTGCAAAGCAGAATTTAGAGGAGAAAAAATATAGGGAAAGACCAAGAAAAATTGATAGAGAGAAAAAGGGGGGAGAAGGGGTGGGGTGAGGGGAGAGGGGTGTGGTAGATAGGTGCTGTTGAACATATTAGGAATAAAATTAAGGTTTTTCTATTTGATTTAGAAATTTTAATAAATTAGGGATTTTCACTATTATTAGGAATTTGACTTCCTAACTTGAGAGTAATCCTAATTTGAGTTATTTTCCTAATAATTAGTTTACTATTTTGTTTAAGAGTTATTTTTTTAGTATTTTCTAGTTTACTTAGGATTATATTCTATTTTCTAGTCAAGTTATATTTGGTGGCACTATAAATACGTGTCATTAGTTATTTTATTTCGAAAGTCGTTGAATATGGATTTTTGTTCCTTTAGTAGAAAGATTATTTTCTCCCTCAATTTCACTCTATTTCTCCTCCAAATTTCTTCTATTGATTCTCTCCTTTCGTTTGTCTATATCTCCCTCCCTTCTTTTAATTCGAAAAACTCGGTTCCTCATTATTTGGTATCAGAGCGTGATTTGATCCCTTCTTATACTTGTTATCCTTTAATTTTTTTTTGTTTAACCCATAAAACCTAAATTTGCCACCATCATTAATTAATTTCACCCTAATTTCATCTCCCATCACCCATAAAAAAAACAAGAAAAAAGTTCAGTCGCAGGCATTGTTCACTACTGAGTTACCGTTCATACTGAAATCACTGTTCACTGACGAAGTCACTGTTCATTGTAGTAATTATTCATACCAGAGTTATTGTTTACCACCTCCACCATCAAAATTCCTCGTCATGATCTACAATCTATCCTTAAGCACCAACTTCAAATTTCCACCATAAAGGTGTCAAAATGTCACCTAAATTTTCCTTGCATAGCCTCCCAAGTTTTGGTTTGTTTAAGTCTAGCTCTCTAAAGTTTTTGTTTCATTTTAGTTTGATCCATATGGCTAATAATGTCAACCCCTTTACATTAGTTGTGGATGCCATAACTAAACTAGATGTTAGACTTGATACATTACAGACAACATTCGATAAAATTGAAATCCAATTTGATTAATTCATTGCACTTGTTATTGAAAAGTTTTACCTTGATCCTGCCTTCTTTTCCTCAAGCCCTATGTGCAAAACCAAATTATCAAGGATGAACTCATTATACATATGGTTACATTAAGTGAAGATGAGCATGATGATGAATCTAGTGAAGATGATGCGACGGAGATTGATCTTGAAGGTGAACATGAATATAAAGATGATATTGGTATCAAGGGTGATATGAATTCTAATGATGACATGGAGCCTATTTGTGAAGCTACACATATGATTGAAGATGATCCTATTGAAAATTCTCAAGAGGTTGATTTCATAGGTCGCGGTTCTTATTTGGGTTCATCTAATCCTATTATTGGGTGAACATCCTCAGTGAACTCTTCCGTGGTGATTATTGTTTTGCCATCAACATTGGAGACAATTGAAACATCATTAGTTTTTTAATCATGTGTGGCTACACTATTAGATCATCATGAAGTGTAGACTTAGGTTGATGACTTTCTTATGCTCGTGCAAGACAAGACCTGACATTTCCTTGTGTTTTGACAACTTCCTCTTTGACAACTCATCAGGAGTCGAGTTTTTCAAGTGGGGAAGAACCAATGTAGAGCATATTAGGAATAAGATTAAGGTTTTTCTATTTGATTTAGAAATTTTAATAAATTAGGGATTTTGACTATTGTTAGAGATTTTGACTTCCTAAATTAGGAGTAATCATAATTTGAGTTATTTTTCTAATAATTAGCTTACTATTTTGTTTTAGGAGTTATTTTTGGTATTTTCCAGTTTAGTTGGGATTAAATTATTTTTCCTAGTCAAGTTATGTTTATTGGCCTTATACATAAGTGTCATTAGTTATTTTATTTCGAAAGTTATTGAATATGGATTTTTGATCTTTTAGTAAAAATATTATTTTCTCCTCAATTTCACTCTCTTTCTCCTCTAAATTTCTTATATTGATTCTACCATTTCCTTGTCTATATATACCTTCATTTTTTTTAACTCGAGGAACTTCGTTCCTCATTAGTAGGTTTAGAATATGATTCATTTTGCTTTTAGGAAGTTGAAATTCTATCTTGCAACCTTTGCTACTTGCTTTTTTCTTTTATTGCAAATCAATAGTTGTTATCTAGCTTAAGTGAAAGATTTAGCGAGAAAAAAGACCATAAATGCAGTTATGCTCTTCAAACAATTTCTAATCTTAAGTTCATCAATTAAATTGGGGTAATTGGCAACAACCTCACCAAAGGTTTGGCAAAACTGCAAGAACATACTCTCAAGTCTAATTAATTTGACGAAATTTCATTAATGTCCTTCCAATCTAATTCTTAAGAAATAATTGAATACGTCTATTAAATTGTAAGGGCATTAATGGAAATTCATTAAATTAGTTAGACTTGAGCGGGCATCCCTTGCAATTTTACCATACTTTTTGGACTTGTTATTTTTTTTGCGAAACTAGTGTGAGGTTGGTACAAATTGCCCATCAAATTAATAGTACCTCTCTCAACTATCATATTCAGCCCATCATGTAATTTAGGCTTGAGCACAATAATCCAATTCCCACCAACAGATAAAGATTAATGGTAAACACCAAATGGAGATAATCTAGACATTTTCTTGTTAAGAGGTTTGATTGAAACTCCCAACAACGTAAAGACATAGAGCATATACATTCAACTGCATAACCACCATTTGGAAGCTTTAGAGATGCATTTTACCATCACGATTTTTTTTTTTTTGAATCACCATTAAACTTTTAGTAACTCTTAAATGCTAATTTCTACTAGACAATAAATTTTGTTTTTGGGTCACCTAAATGAATAAATCAATTATCATATTCCCCAAGCTTGAACAAAAGAACAAACACCTTAAAAATAGAAGATCTTCCCATTCGGTAACCTGAAAAAAAGTTAAAAATCGAATTTTTAGAAACCTTTAACAAAAATAGATATCCCTTACTTGATACAGCCTGGCAATAGTTTGAGTACTCTATAAATTGGGCATTATTGTAGTTAAGAAGTTTCAAAAAATCACTGAAGTCAATCCTATGTGAATTCTTGGGATCCCACTCTGTGCCACATGCAGGATCACGAGGTGCCACACACAGTGCAAAAAGCCACATGTAGGACGGGTCTAATTTTGCTCCGCCGCCCCATACACAACCTGTCATCCTCCAAAAGGCATCCTCTGTGGTTGAAAATAATGATAACATGGCAAGATACCCCCGTAATGCCAAAATACACTTGGCGTTAATCGACTATGTACATATCCCAGGAACGACCCTTTTATAAACACTTTATACCAGTTGGGAACAAGCACACACTTTTCCAAGATGAGTCTGATTCCACTTCGCCACCCTAAGCCCATGACATCATCCTCCCAAAGGCTTTCCCCGTAGTTAAAAATGACAAAAAAAGTGTCAATAATACCCCAAAACGCAAAAATATGCAGGGCATTAATCGACTATATACATCTCCCGAGAATGACCCTTTCTACAACTGGAGAACCAACTTTATATAACTCATGAACGACCATTCACTTTTCCAAGACGACTCCAATTCTGCTCCTCCACCTCACGCACACACCGTCATCCTATCAAATGCATACTCCATGATTGGAAACGATAAAAAATGTGTCATGAATACTCCTGAAACGCCAAAATATGCAAGGTTTTCACTTTGAATCCTACTATGTATATTTCTCGAGAATGCCCTTTGACCACTCAAGAACACACTTTATATAAGTCAGGAATGAACATACATTTTTACAGAACAACTCTGATTCCACTCCCCTAGCCCATGGACATGTCCTCTTCCTCTCAACGTCCAAATTCTCAATTTGAAATGACCAATTCACGTCACTTAGACGCCCAAAACTCCAAACTATGTATCGTTCTCCAATTGAACCCACTATGGGTTTTTCTCTCGGGAAAGCCCCTTTTACGACCTACGATCCCGCTTTACACAAGTCAGCAACCATGTGTACACTTTTCAGGACGACTCTGATTTCGCTCCCCTGGCCCACCAACACGTACTCTACCTCTTGAAGTCATCCTTGTTGGTTCAAAATGACCTCATACGCGTTGCTTAGATGCCCAAAATGCCAAATTACGCATCCGCCTCCACTCAAACCCCACTATGGGTATTTCTCCCAGGATCTCACTTTACACTAGTTAGGAACCATGCTTATACTTTTCAAGACGGCTCAAATTCTGCTCCCCCACCCCACAGACACGTCGTCAACTTCTCAAAGTCATCCTTTTCATTTGGAAATGAGCAAATACATGTCCCTTAGATGCCTGAAACGCCAAATTATTTATTGTTTCCTCCTCGAACCCCACTAGATATAGTATTCCTCCAAAGAATGCCCACTTTTACAACCAAGGATCCTGCTTTACACAAGTCGGGTGTTTATACTTTTTGGGACAACTCCAATTTCACTACCCTGGCCCATAAACACATTGTTTTTCCTCTCAAAGTCATTCTTCTCAGCTAGAAATAGCAAATATGTGTCACTTAGATGCCCAAAACACCAAATTACGCATTGTTCTCCACTCGAACCCCATTATGGATATTTCTTCCAGGAATGCCTCTTTTATAACTCCGGATCCCCCTTCACTGAAGTTAGGAACCATGCTTATACTTTTTGGGACAACTCAAATTCCGCTCCCTCAACCCACAAACATGTCCTTTTCCTTTCAAAGTTATCGTTCTTGATAAAAAATGTCCAAATATGTGTCACTATTATGCCTAAAATGGCAGATCACGCACTATCGATCTCCTCAAATGCCAATATGTATTTCTCCTAGGAACGCCTCTTGTACGACTCAAGATCCCACATTACGAAAGTTGAAAATATGTAAAGCGAGAAATATGCTTATATTTTTTGGGACGACTCCAATTCCGCTCCCTCGGACCACAGACACATCTTTTTCCTCTCAAAGTCATGCATCCTAGCTCAAAATGACCAAATACGTGTTGCTAATATGCCTGAAATGTTGCAATATGCATCGCTTTTGGCTTGAACCTTATTATGTATATCTTCCACTAATGCCCCTTTTTACAACTTAGGATCCCGTTTAAAATACTCTAGAACAAGCATAAACTTTTCAAGACTACTCTGATTTTGCTTCTCGACCCATGGACACGTCATCATCCCCTCAATATAATTATTTTTCCCAAATACCATTTGTTATGTATTGGATGAAAAAAGTCATGCAAGTGCACGATATAGTCATGCAAAAAAAAAAAAAAAGTCTTGGCAATTCAACATAACACTACCTTGCAAGTTGCACGAATACTATGTTGTCAAATGATTATCAAGAACTCTAAATATCTACCTATCAAACTTGATGACTCGACCATGTCGTGCAACTGCACGAATCAACCGTGCAAAAAATAACTATCCGAAATTTTATTCGATGTGGTCATATAAGTGCACAATAGGGTCATGTAAAACTCTCGAGGCCTATAATACTGCACGACTTTATTGTCACTTCATAAGAAATGGTATTTTGACAAATTACTTACTCATTGATAATGCAATTCAACCACTTGTATGCTTGCTTGTTAACGATAACTTATCTAAAATGAGTAAATTTTGTCCCTACTTGACGAACAAGAGCTCGCTCTTGATATATATATATATATATATATATACATATATAGATATATATGTATATATATATGTATATATATACATATATATATATACATATATACTATATGTATATATATATAGTATATATATACATATATATACATGTATATATATATATGTATATATACATATATATATCTATATATATATATGTATATATATATATATATGTATATAGTACATAATACTTGCTGCTATATTCCATCTAACATCTGGCCAAAAACCATATGTTCTTTTAAGGATATATAGAGGGGGGAAAAACCATTTATAATTGATATGGATAATTGACTATTTCACTTGCAATGATTCTAACTTATTCTACTTCAGTTTATTATTGTAATATTATTCTTAATTTTCATAAAAAAATAAATTACTTAATATAATTACTTACAATGTGATAATATATTAAAAATTTTGTGTCGTCCCTTGTAAGCAAGGTAGTACCCTAAACCAACCCACCACCCAGCCCCGCACCCCCCCAACAAAAAAAAAAGTCCTTAATTCCTAACAGGTTTTAGTGTTTAACTAAAAATAAAATAAAAAAATAAAGATTTAAGATAATAGAATTAATCATATTTGTATTTTTTAATAATCATATTACGTTAACTATCATATTTTATAATTTTAAATTTTTTATTAATGAATTTGTTTTAATATATACAAATCCATATTAATAGAATACAAAAAGATTAATGAATTAAAGTTTCCATTTAATATTAGTCATAGCATGCTATCTTGAAAGTTAGGAACTAGATTATAAAACTTGTTTTTATCAACCTACTTTTCGTTGCCTAATATAATATTATTAGAAACAACTCTCAAGCATGAACTTTACCCTACTTATATAATATGTTATACATTTGAACTCAAATATTTTTATTTAAATTGTAGACATCGATCCACGAACATTGATTAATTACAAACTTAGTATATA
This sequence comes from Boswellia sacra, assembly GCA_013180625.2. Lineage (NCBI taxonomy): Eukaryota > Viridiplantae > Streptophyta > Magnoliopsida > Sapindales > Burseraceae > Boswellia > Boswellia sacra. Next base: position 56,056 of record SNVD02001748.1, on the reverse strand, counting down.
TTTGAACTCAGATTTTAATTTAAATTGTTGAATTATTCGAAAACATTTGATCAATTACAAATTCAATGGATGTAAATTATTGAGTTGGTATTAAATGTAACTAACTACTTCTAAGTTTTCAATTACATAAACATCATAATTAATGAAAATAATCCATTCTAAATAAAATTTATATGGTTAGATTGATAAATAAATTTGTATCAATTTAATATAAATTTCTAATCAATTTAATATAATATATTTTTATTACATAATTGTCATAATTAAAAACAATGTAATTTTAAATTTTTATATAAAGTTTAATTGATCAACATCAAATTAGAACAAAATAAAAATAATAAAGGAATACCTTAGTATAAGTTAGTTTAATGTAGAGGAATTAGTTTCTAACTAAAATAGTGTTGAAAAATAATTTCAAAAAATTAGTTTTTGCCATTTATATAAAATACCTTAATGAAGTTACTTAATCTTTAAATTTCAAATCGAATAGCTTCTATATTTTGTTTAATCCTTTTTTAATATGCTTAACGACTTGAGATATAATTTTTTTTCGCATTTTAATATTAATATTACAAGAACCTAAAATTAACTAGTAGTATTAAATATTTATAATTTATAATTTGGTGGGTAAAATTGTTATATTAGTAGCTCTATTTTTGTCAAATTGATTTCACCTAAAAATAAATTTGGACACAAGTATAAATATAGATATCATGTAGTTAAAGAAAATGCAAGTAAAATAAAATTTCACAAAAGATTATTTATAAATCTTTACATTCTATTAAATTAAGTACCATAAGAGATTTTACGTACATGTATAACACAAAGCAAAAGTATCATAGCCTAGGAGTAAAGAACTATGTACAATTATCAAATGTATAATCACCAAAAAGTAATCACCAACTAGACTTCAACTCTCCGATGGTGGACTAAAACTTTCCTAATAAAATCATCTTAATACAAAAACACTCTATGCTCAAAATAACTACAATTAGGTATATCGTATTTAACTCCGGCAAAAAGTAATATAACGAGAGAATTTGGCTTCTAAACCAATTAATACCTCTGAGAATGGTTTATCCAATTCATTTCTTCACAACAAGTTTCTTTGTTTTCCATGAGTTACCATCCAAATTAGGTACAACCAACCATTTTATCAATCTAAATCAAAATACTCAGACATAAAACTACAAGAAAACTAAACATCGTGATCCTATAGTTAACTAGTTTTGTTAAGATTCAATTCTCTTTTACATTTGGAAACTCAAAGATTGATGTTAATATTTACAAAATGTATATATACTTTAAGTTGTACCCAACTTTGCCCATAAACTGTGATTTTCTTGTGCAATTGTCGTTTCGAACTTGCAAATTATATAGTTGCCTGTGGCTACTTGGAGTTCCCTGAAAGTGAAGCTTCTCATATTAGCAAGGCTTATTAGTCTCTCTTCCTGTTTGACAATTTGATAATGGTCATATAATATTGAGAGGGAGTTTTTTGTGATAAAACAATTACTAATTCTTTTCACCCCTACCTTTCTCCTCCTTTACTCTTTATTTTTATATAACTCACAAAATTACCAATTGAATTCTCAAGTTGTTATAAGAGAATCTAAATGAAGACTTTATTCTTTAAAATGATAACATATCACTTAATAAGTTACAAAAACAAAACTATTGAACTTCATAGCCCTAACATTCATACATCAACAAATGAGAATGAAAAAGCAGAATTCTCACCTTGTTTCATTCTATTTTTCATTTATTCAACACATAAAGCAAGTTTATTTCATTTTCTACCTATCCAAGAAGGATATGAGAAACTCATGCTTAGAGCAAGTGATTTGATTTAGATAAACTAATGATAATCAGGTCCATGTGAGTACTCACCTAAGTACACAACATAAGACTAAATCATCATGGAAGAAGAAACTAATATTAGCTTAAGAAAAAATATAAAAATATTATGAAATCATTATCCACAGGGTCGGACTCTATTGTAGTAAAGAAGCAAAAAGAAAAAAATTATGCAATTTAGATTTCAGTACTTGGACATCATAAGAGTAAAAATAGCTTTATCTAGTATTATTTTCTTATTTTCTTACGCAATGTCATTCCCATTGATGAGTGAGTTTTATACTCACAATTTAAGTATCTTTAAGCTTAATATTCTGTCAATATTCAGGTATTTTTGTTAGTTTTACATGTGTTTTATGTTTGTGTAGGTTAAATAAGTTGAAGGATGAATGTGGAGAATTTGCAAGCAAAAATATGGTAATTTGAGCAATTACAGTCATTATCTTCTAATGAACCGCTAACTTCTCAAATTTTTCTATATCACTCTACAACGAACTAGAGTTCATGTGATATATCGTTATAACACCCTAGAAGTCTACTTTCTGAAGGAGCTTAAGGCTCATCAATCAGAGTTCTATATGAGAAGTTGTGTGTATTTTCTACAAAATGGCAAAATTATAATTTTGTAGTATTACGGGACACTGTAGCAGGTTTAGAATATTGCAGTTGGCCCTCTGAGTTGAAGCTTTGAATTTCTACATTTTTGCCCCCAGCCTATAAATAGGACATTTTCCTTCATTTTGAAACATCTCCCATTCAGGAGAAGAACTCTTCCTTCCCTAGGGAGAGAAACTCTCCCCCCTCCTGTGACAGTTGGCGCAACGGTTTTCGATATCAAAAGTCCGTAGTCATCGGATTTGTCTCTAACAATCTAGTTTTCTTTTTCCCTCATTTTTAATTAAGTTTTGTATTCTAGGGTTAAAATGTAGCCGAATTATGATACTTTAGTTAATTGAATTTAATATATTAGTTATTTATTTCATGATTATTGAGCAATTTAATTATATGCTTAATGTCTATGATTTTTTGGCCAATTATTGCATGAAATGAGATGTGGATTGAGACCGAGAAGTGATGTCCATGTTAATTCACAATTATTTTTTTTCATAAATCAACATAAAATAGAGATATGAATATAGTTTATGTAATCTTATTTGATTTCTTCTGCTTAATGGGTATTAATAGTGAATTAGATGAGACAAAAATGTGATTATAATATATTAATATTCATTGTTGTTGCTTGAAAAAGAATAACAACTAAATTAGTGAAATTGATTGACAATAATTAGGAATAAGACTGATATTATAGTATTTAATAACTAGATCGACTAATCTTGGTGAAATCAAAACCCTAGCGCCTTGAATTATTGTGTTTCATTTTTGTTAATTTTATTTTAATTGTTACTATCTAATTTTCTTGCAAATCAAATCTCAATTTCGATTTTTTAATTTTAAATAAGAGTTAATAAAATTTCGGTAATTGGTAACGATAATCCTCGTGAGAAAAATATCTGTACTTTCACTTTTTGCTTCTAACGATTCCGTATACTTACAGATTTTTGGTAATATGTTTTTGGGACCATTGTCAAGGATTATTTTGTTTATTAATATCGAAAAAAAAATTGACTCTATCTTAATTTGAATCTGTATATTGTTTGTAATATTTAATTTCAAACTGCATTCAATTTTGTCTAATCGGTGTTTTAATTTGTATTTTATTTATTTATTGATTTGTTTTTCTTTTAGTTGTTTTGTAGTAATTATTTAATGTTATAGGATATTTAATTTTTATTATGGTCTGATGTTTCTTTGTTTGCTATTTTACAAGTCTTAAAAAAAAGTGTTTTGTTGCCCACTGGTTTTCTTTTATTTGCATATTTATTTAAATTTTTTATTAGATTTTATAATTTAAAAAATAATAATAAATTTCAAAAAAAGATTTCAGATTTCGGTCAAGTCCCCCGCCCGAACTTGATCTCAGCCTATCTCCTCCTCCTTAGCACCACCGTCACAGACCACCACCTTTTCCATTCTTTTTGCTAGTTTTGGCAACTCCATCACCGATCACCGTTCTCCATCTCCCAAGCAACCAAACTCCGATTTGCTCCTCTCCCTCGCCTCACTACAAAAGATCCCTCCCCTTCCTCCTCTCACCGAGAACCACTCTCACTTCTCTGATCTGCTCCTGCCCAAGAACACCACGTCGACCTCTTCACTGTGAGTTTTCTCCACCTCTAAATCAAGCTTCCACCGATCTGAACTGAGAACATCACAAGCTACACCTCTCAGCCAAACACCACTGGAAAACCACCACAACCACCTCATCTCAGCGTCTCCTTTTCCTCACTTTCCTGCCAATTATCTCACTTCGTCAGCGATCTACACAACACAGATCTAGACCAAGAGATCCACCCTTTCTCCACTGATCATAAGCACTACCCCTTAATTCTTATTTATTTTATTTTGTTTTGTTTTGTTTTATTTACTTATTTTTCTTCTTTTTTTTTGTTGTTTTGACGTTTTTCATTTTCATTTTCATTTTGAATAACAATAATAATAGTAGGTGATTAACGTGTGTATATATTCGCCTTTTCATTTTAATTTTTTTTAATCCCCGTGATTTGTTTACATTTGATACCCAATAATTTGTAAATTTTCTATTTTTTTAATTTTTCTATTCCTCTTTAGCCCTCCATAGTTTAGTATCTTACCGGTTATTTACACCAAAAAAAAAAAAAAAAGAAATCCATTCAATCTTTCTCCTTTTCTTTTTGTTTATTTTCTTTTACTTAGTTGTTTTTGTATTTGATTTTTGTTTGCTATTTATTTTTTCTTGATTTTATTTACTTGTTTATTTTACATTGTTTTGTAGGAATGCCAGGCTGATGACGTTAAATCAAGTGCTATTTGGGAGGCAATCTATGAGTTTGATATTTTATGTTTATTATTTAATATTCTTGGAGTGTTTATATTTTTTTGTTTACTATGCAACTTGAGGGTATGTTTGTCATTTTGTTTACTTCATTTTTTATTTTGATTTGTTTATTTTATTTTGAATTATTGTTTTTAACTATTTTAATTTTCGAGTCAAAGATGCCTTTTACTTTTGATAGAACACACGGTTACCTGTAAAATAAAAGTGGAAGACAATAATGGGGGAAGCAAATGTGTGCATTGATTAACTTCCCATCAAAAGCAAACTTCTTTATTTTAAATATGAGTAAAGTAATAATTATACATCGAGCAACCCTATTGACAACTATTCCCATGTTTTACAAATGAGAGCCATAATGCCTCGATTATTTTCCACTGAAAAGCAGGTGCACATGTTTTAAGTGTGGGAAAGGGAATCGATTTCATTGTATGAGTGAGCCTTAATTGCATATCAATCAACTCCCATCTAATTTTTTCACCTCCATGAGTCAAATGCAATAACTTCCATCTTTTTTACCTCCATAAATACAACACCTCATGTACTTAACTATCATACACATAGAATAGGTGAGTGTAAAATGGAGAAACCACTAGTTCAGAGATTTCGAAAGATATATGTATTTTGTGAATCTCAACCTGAAAGAGATAATGACTTTGTGAGAGCACCAGATAAGCTTGGTAGGGTATTAGCTGCTAGGAACATAAATATCATATATGGAGAGAATAGCCTTGTCACGCCCTGCGCGACATGGACAGGGTTTTGCGACAAGCTTACACTGAAGCACACCAAAGAATGGGATTTCGGGGCAAGTGTTATAGTGATTTGGGATCCTTATGTCGAGAGAAATTCAAAGGCGCAAAGAATGGGCGCGGTGTTCCAGAAGTTTCTAGAAGGTTCCACAACGTTCCGAAAGGATTCGGAATAATCCGAAAGATATGATATGCATGCGGAAGACTCAAGAAGGCTCTGGAAGAGTCTAGAAGGTGGCGGAAGATGATGGAAGGCCGCGAAAGATTTCGGAAGCTTGGGAAAATATCTTGAGTTTAAGATTCTCTAGAGATGTCTATGGTAGTGTAGACTTGTCTTGTGTTAACTAGGATTGTATGGATATCTCTAGAGTTACTTGACCAACAAAATAAGCTTGTAAATATCTTAGGATCCTTCTAGAGAACAAATACGATGTAGACAAGTGGTGCATTGATAGTCACACGTTGAGGAGGTGCTTGCCTATAAATAGCGGTGAGCCCTCATTTGTAAAGTAAGTCATGCCAAGTCATGCCAAGTCATGCTAATTCATGCTAAACTCAAGTGCTCAAGAGTCTTGTTAGCCTTGTAAACTACCTTGTGTATAGTGAATATTTCTTCATTCAAATCTCTCGTGTCCTTGTTCTCATTGGCTTGAACCTCTCTTATAGCGGTTTAAGGCTTATTTAGGTGCACTTTAGGTTGTGTTTGCGCTTAAGGCCGCACGGTCTCCGCTTGTGAAACAATAAGGCCATGACACTTGGTATCAGAGCCAAGCTTGGTGACACATCCAAAAAAGGATTGTCTCCCAAGTATAGGACTGTCGAAGTAATAAACTTGGTGAGAGCAGGGTCGATCCACAACGAAGGGAATTTAAGCGCTACAAACTATAAAGTAAGCAATATGATGTGGATGATTTAAAAAGATGACAAGATAATATCAACAAATATAAATAAGGAACAAGTTCGTAAACAATAAATGAGAATCACACAAGAAAAATCAACACAATAATAATGAAGGCTAAAAGTTAGGGGATCCGCCCTTGATATTTCGAATAAGGATAAACAACCTATTTTAGTTATATGAATTATATTTGTTTCGTTACCAATATTTATACCACTACTTATAAATGGGTTCAAGCATCTAATGTGTCAATCTCCATATGTCGACAACAAATCAAGGTCCTAACTAGATTCGTGTTGGTAAGAAAAAACCATACGACATCTAGAAAGGATCCAAGCATTTGATGTACCAAGGATTGTCTACAATGGATCAAGACGTCCACTTTACGAGTGGTATCAAGATTGATTAAGAAAGTAAATATAAATCATATACAATATACAACATAAGATTATGATAATTAAGTACATATTAAAGGGTTAGAGGATCCTTACTCTCATATCAAGGGTTTCACCCTTTCACCTTAGCAAGAGAGAAATTAGAAAGACATTATAAGAGAAAGAACACAAATTGCAAGAAAAAGGGGATTCATTAATATCATTAAAATAAGAGAGAAACACAATACAAGATCCCTGCAAAGGCCAAGATGCCCTAATGGGTCACAAGACACCTCTATTTATAGATACATTCAAGGACAAACTTGTCAAATTACAAAGGAATAATTGTCAAATATTAGATGCACCAACTTTGACAATTGGGGTAATTAGGTGAACCGACTTTGACCACCGATTTTGACCTTGAATTATTGTGAATTTTAATCACATGTCTTCATAAAAGTCGTAGATATTTCTCTCAGTTTTCTAGAACATCTTGATTCATACGATTTGGATACGTATTATGAGAGATATGGTCAAAATACTGAGGCATGGTCAGGCTGGGTCGAATCTGCAGATGGATCCATTTCAAGCCCATTTTTGGTCCACTAAAAGCCCGAATTTGATGATGCTTGTGAAATATAATCTTGTAGATAATTTAATTAGCTTTCCAAAATATTAAGATTTGCACCATTCTTATCTATAAATAGAGAGTTATGCCATTTTTACCGAACCTGTAATAAAACCAAAATTAAGAGAAAGTTAATTCCAAAGATGCAAAGACTACAAATATGCTTAAGTTGAGGAATTTAATGACACTGTTAATGCAATATGATGAATTAAACTCTTATTAAGCATACATATTTAAGTGTTCATCACACCCCCCAACCAGCTTATTGCTAGTCCCTAGCAATTAAAGTGTTATTATTTAGAAGTGATTTATAGAATTTTACATCCAAGGTAGTCATTATTGCACTCTCTTTGATTTTATCCAAATAAACAAACTCTTAATCGTTTTTTTTTAATTTTTATGACTCATGTACCCTTCAGTCAAGATATCAATAAACCTTCTTTTTGTGCTCAGTCGACACATGACTATGGGACTTATTAGAAAGAAGCCATATCGGTTCTAATATTTGTTAAGGCTAACAACTTTAGGTAGGGGGCATTCATTTATTATTATATATATATGTGTGTTTTTTTTTTAAAGAATGCATATTTAACCCATGTAACGAGCCTTATGCTAATGGCTCCCAGACCAGTTGGCCTTAGGGCATTAGGTGTTAAGACACCCCTACGAGCTTAACGACTCGGGTTGCCGATGCTTTATTTTTGCTTAGACACTTGTGGATAGTGCAATGTTCAATCCCATTAAGCTTTCTCCTTAATCCATGTAGCGAGCTTTGGGCCAATAGCTCCCAAACCAGTTAGTCTTAAGGTATTAGGTGTTGAGGCACCCCTCGGGCTTAATTGCTCGAATTAAGGTTGCTACGAGACCAAACTTATCCACAATTGCTTTCTCTTTTTTTTCACTTTTTTTTGGCTTTATTTTTTTCTTTCTTTCTTTTTTTAACTTTCCCCTTCCTTTGTGTTGTTATCCTAAACAAAACAAAAGAAATCAAATATTACAACATTTCATTTTGTCAACCACAATCATGCATCAAGGTATGTGTGTGTGTGTGAAGAAAGGTTCATAAATACTTGCTTAATGAGTACATAAGCACACAATTTATTAAATGATAAGGTTGTAAGAGTTCATAGATTTGAATAATTCAAAGTGAAATGAATAAGACCTCCTTGTTATAAAATTCAAAAATCAAGACTAAAAAATATCAAGTTAGCTAAAATGAGTTCACAAAATCAAAATAAAATGACAAATTGGTTAGAATGGGTTTCAAGAGTTCAAACTGGTCCTTCTTACTCTGTCATTCCTGACCCAGAATGCGTCTCAAGAGGATTTGAACTTCTTACACCGCACTCTGAATCTAATTACTAACTCGTTTTTTTTTTTTTTAAGAAAAAAATTCAAGACACACTTATGTCTACTATCCTTCCCCCCCAACTAAATGAAACATTGTCCTCAATGCTTAAACGTAGAGAGATAAAATATATGAGACATTACCTGAAGTTTCTGTTATTAAAGAGAGATGACCTGAAAGACTCATAAAATAAAATAAAATAAAATAAAGCACAAGAAAACATTACAAACGGAGATTCAGATCCAATTTGCACTTTTTGTTTTGCCCTCCTGCCCAATTAATTTGAGTACTAGTTGGGTCAGGTTCATACTTGTAATTTGTCAAGTAACTCGCCAGCAGAAGTGGCAGAAACAAGGATCTGTCTCGCCGAATGAGGGATAAAATTTTGTTCCACAGCTGCATCAACAAAACTTATTAAAGGATCAAAGAAATTGTTAACATTCAACAAACCTATGGATTTTTGATGGAGATTCAGTTGGGCTCAAGAGGCAATTTGAAAAATTTCTTCGAGAGTACCAAAGCCACCTGGTAAAGCAATAAAGGCATCTGAATTGATGAGCATATGTATCATGCGTTCATGTATAGAGGAGACTTGTAACTCATGCCCAACCGTTTTTCCAACAATGCTTTCTATAGTCAAAGCTTTAGGAATAACTCCTAAAACTTGACTACCTCCTACACGTGCAGCTCTTGACACACAACCCATCAACCCGAGGCTACCTCCCCCATAAACCAAATGAATCTTTCTTTCAGCTAGTAGTCTACCAAGATAGTTTGCTGCCTCGACAAACTCTTCACTTTTACCCGGTCGAGATCCACAGAAGACACATATCTTTTGGATTCGACGTTTTGAAGTTTCCTCTATGTTTATGCAACTCTCTAACTATGTGTGAAGAAGAGAACAAGAGATGTTGTATTTATGGAGTGCAAAAAGGTATGCTAATGATGACATCCAAATAGGTAGCTCGGCTGCTTGTTGAAAAATTCAACAATTATGCATAGAAATTCAAAAAAAGATGATGAAATAAGACACCATAAGTCAAACAAAATATACAAATTCAAAAATGACAGCTATAAGGCATTAAAATTCAAAAAATGATGGCACGCATGCATATGTATAGGTAGTTGTGACTGTGGCTCACATCTTCCTCTGGTTTTACGTCCAGAAATGGCTTAAACACCTTCTATGAGTTGGGGATATGCTTCCCATCCAGTTTTCTTATAAACTGGCAAACAGGGTCGTTTTGAGTCAGCTTCCCAAGACTATAGCGTTCCTGCTCATCTTGGAATTGTGTCCATAAGTTAAAAATTTCACACTGCACAAGTCCACAAGAATGCGTCTCAAGAGTCACTCAGATATCATCCAAAGACTCCCTACTCAGTCCATTCTTGATGAACTGTAGTTTATCCTCTCGATTATTAGACAAATATTCCAAGGAGCGGCAACGCTGGTTACAAGTCCATCTTGCATATTTGGGACAAACTTGTAACCTTTTCGCTCTTTACTTTTTGACGTAAGAGTTTTTTCCCATACCTGGCATGTGAGAAACAAGATTATCTGAAAATTCATAAGAAAATCGAACCTTGGCTTCAATTAACCATCTTACTTCGACAGGCATACCCTTACGCATCAACATCCTTACTCTTTCTGCGCGAGCTTTGTAAATTTTAAGCAAATCATTTGGAGGAAGAGAGGGAAAATGTTTGTGCAGATTTTGAGAGAATGGTGTCCATGTGAAAATGCGAGAAAAGAAAAGAAAATGAATGCAAGGTGAGCAACAATTTTTAGGCGAACTGAAAAACCGACTTTAAAAGTCACGGAGTACCGTATCCGCCACTTGACCGGGAAAATCAATCCTTAAAAAGGATCAATTAAAGCAATGGACTCTTCATTTTGGTCAAAATTTTCAAAGAATGGTTTTAACCGTTGTCCATTAACTTTAAACACATTACCATTCTTTGGGTTCTCAATTTCAACTGCTCCATGAGGGAAAACATTTTTAACAATGAAAGGCCCAGTCCAACGAGACCGAAGTTTACCAGGAAACAAATGCAATCTTGAATCATACAAAAGAACTTTTTGTGAAGGTTCAAAAGATTTTCTAACAATGGATTTATCATGAAAAACCTTCGTTTTTTCTTTGTAGATTTTAGAATTTTCATAAGCCTCATTCCTGATTTCTTCAAGTTCATTCAGTTGGAGTTTACGTAATTTGCAAGCATCATTCAAATTTGTGTTGAATGTTTTAATGACCCAATAAGCTTTATGCTCAATTTCCACAGGCAAGTGACAAGGTTTTCCATAAACTAGTCTATAAGGAGACATTCCTAATGATGTTTTAAAAGCAGTTTGGTAAGCCCAAAGTGCATCATTAAGTCTTAAAGACCAATCTTTACGATTTGGGTTAATCGTTTTTTCTAAGATCTATTTTATCTCCCTATTAGCTAATTCAACTTGTCCACTTGTTTATGGGTGATAAGGTGTAGAAAGTTTATGCGTTATTCCATATTTCTTCATTAAAGTTTCAAATGGTTTGTTACAAAAATGTGTACCCCCATCACTAATAATGGCTCGAGGAATTCCAAATCTACTCAAGATATTCTCTTTCAAGAATTTGACAACTGTTTTGTGATCATTGTTTCGACATGGAATTGCCTTGACCCATTTTGAAACATAGTCTACTGCAACAAGGATGTACACAAAACCAAATGATAGTGGAAAGGGTCCCATAAAATCAATACCCCAACAGTCAAAGATTTCAACAACAAGAATGGGATTCAAAGGCATCATGTTTCTTTTTGAAATGGATCCCAATTTTTGACAATTTTCACACGTTTTGCAAAATGCATGTGCATCTTTAAATAAGGTGGGCCAATAAAATCTACATTGCAAGATTTTAGCAGCTGTTTTTCTAGATGAAAAATGTCCTCCACATGCTTCAAAATGACAAAAGTTAATGACACTACTTACCTCATTGTCGAGTATGCATCTTCTTATTATTTGGTCTGGACAATATTTGAACAGATATGGGTCATCCCAATAAAAATTTTTCACCTCGATTAAAAATTTTCTTTTGTCTTGAGCATTCCAATGAGGTGGCATTTTTCCTGTTGCAAGAAAATTTACAATGTTAGCAAACCAAGGTATAGTAGCAACGGAAAATAAAAATTCATCAGAAAAATAATCATTGATAGGTGAAGTTTCAATTAATGTCTCTGTCGTTAGTCTTGAAAGATGATCTGCAACGACATTTTCGGCTCCTTTCTCATCCTTTATTGTGATGTTAAATTCTTGGAGCAATAAGATCCACCGTATCAATCTAGGTTTTGCATCCTGTTTAGACATTAAATATCTCACAGCTGCATGGTCAGTGTAAATAATTGTTGGAGAGCTAATTAAATAAGATCGAAATTTGTCCAATGCAAATACTACTGCAAGTAGTTCTTTTTCAGTTGTTGTATAATTCATTTGTGCATCATTTAAAGTCCTACTTGCATAGTATATCACATAAGGCTTACCTTCTTTTCTTTGTCCTAAGACAGCACCAACGGCATAGTCGCTTGCATCACACATCAATTCAAAAGGCAAGGACCAATCAGAAGATTACATAATTGGAGCAGTTGTTAAAAGTCCAATTAATGTATCAAATGCATTTTGACATTCTTGAGTCCATTTAAAGGAAGTATCTTTTATTAAGAGGTTACAAAGAGGTTTAGATATAGCACTGAAATTTCTTATGAACCTCCTATAAAATCCAGCATGCCCTAAGAATGAACGAACCTCTTTGACTGTTTTTGGTGGAGGCAAATGGGAAATTAATTCACTTTTGCTTTGTCCACTTCAATTCCTTTAGAAGACACCACATGACCTAAGACAATTCCCGAAGTGACCATATAATGACATTTTTCCCAATTCAAAATAAGACCTTTTTCTACACACCTTTTTAGGACTTTTTCTAAATTTTCAAGACAATTATCAAAAGAGTTTCCAAAGACAGTTAAATCATCCATGAAAACTTCTAAACAATGCTCGACCATGTCACTAAAAATGCTTAGCATGCATCTTTGAAAAGTAGCTAGAGTATTACAAAGTCCAAAAGGCATTCTCCTAATGCAAAAGTGCCGAAGGGGCACGTGAATATGGTCTTTTCTTGGTCTTCGAGTGTAATGGGAATTTGATAATAGCCTGAGTATCCATCAAGAAAGCAGTAGTAGGGGTGTCCTGCTACTCTTTCAAGAATTTGGTCAAGGAAAGGTAAGGGAAAATAGTCTTTTCTAGTGACAGCATTTAATTTTCTATAATCAATGCACATCCTCCAACTAGATGGGACACGAGTTGGCAATGATTCTCCCTTTTCATTTTTAACAACTGTAATACTAGATTTTTTAGGTACTACTTGTGTAGGGCTTACCTACTTACTATCAGAAATAGGAAAGATAATTCCCATATCAAGTAGTTTGAGAACTTCAGCCCTAATGACCTCTTTCATGTGTGGATTTAATCTTCTTTGAGGTTGTTGGGATGTTTTGGCATTTTCCTCTAAATGTATTCTATGTGTGCAAATTAAAGGGTTAATGCCTTTTATATCTTTTAAAGTCCACCCCATTGCATTTTTATGCCTTTTAAGCACTTCTATCAACTTATCTTGTTGCTCGCATGTGAGGGATGAAGAAATTACCACCGGATATGTCTGACTCTCCCCAAGATATGCATATTTTAGTCCTTGAGATAAGGGCTTTAGTTCTAACTTGGGAGCTTCCTCTGCCTTGCTTTCATTCATTTGCCCCAATTCTTCGAATCTTGGTTTTGGGCATTTTTCCATCACCTGTGCATAATCCAATAAAGAACACATATAAGAAAGATCGTGTTCTAATTCCATACTTGATTCTAACGAATTCACTAAACAAGTTTCCAAAGGATCAGAAGAACTCCCTTTTTGGATATGATCTTCCACAATAGATTCGATCATATTAGCCTCCTCAATTTCATCTTCTTCTTCATGTGATTGTTTGCACATATTGAAAACATTAAGTTCCAATGTCATGTTCCCAAATGATAGCTTCATGACTCTATTCCTGCAATTAATCAAAGCATTAGAAGTAGCTAGAAATGGACGCCCCCTAAAATAACAGGAATTGAATTGCTTACTTCCACTGGTTGTATGTCCAAGACAATAAAATCTACTGGGTAAATGAATTTATCGACTTGAACTAACACATCTTCTACTACTCCTCTTAGTACTTTAATTGATCTATCAGCAAGTAAAAGAGTCACAGAATTCGGTTTTAACTCACTTAGATTGAGTTTCTGAAAAACCAAATATGGAAGCAAATTCACACTAGCACCAAGATCAAGTAAAGCTTGTTCAATTTTATGGTCTCCAATAACACATGAAATTGTAGGACAACCTGGATCCTTATATTTCACTATATTATTGTTTTGAAGAATGGCACTTACTTGCTCAGCTAGGAAGGCCTTCTTTTTCACATTCAATTTTTTTTTCACAGTGCACAAGTCTTTCAAAAATTTTGCATAAAAAGGTACCTGTTTGATCACATCAAGCAAGGAAATGTTGACCTTTACCTGTTTGAAAATTTCAAAGATTTCAGAATTGTGAGTTGCCTTCTTTTGTGTGGCTAATGCTAGAGGAAATGGAGGCACAGATGAGGATATGGTTTCCTCTTCGCTAGGTATTGGTTTGGCAACCTCTTCCTGCCCTTTAGAGATCGATTCTTCTTCTTTCTCACAAGGGTCAGGAATGTGTTTTTCAACGACCTTACCATTGCGAAGGGTCATGACTGACTTGGCTTGGTCAAAATAATGGTTACTTGAACTCTCTGCATTTGCGTTAGATTGATCTTTGGGGTTTTGCAATGTTTGAGAAGGAAATTTTTTCTTCTCTTGGATGCTAAATGTATATGCAAATTTTGCAAGAGTTTCTGACAAATTTGCTAATGTTTGAGCAGTTTGACTATTGAAAGTCTCTTGCTTTGTAATGAATGAATGAAATGTTTCTTCAAGGTCATTCCTAGGAGGAGGAGCATATGCATGATCATGATAATTTTGAAATTTTTGTTGTGTTTGAAAAGGGGCTTGTGAAGATTGTGCATGATTATCATTTCTCCAACTAAGATTTGGATGATTTCTCCAACCAGGATTGTAGGTTTGTAAATATGGATTATGATTTGGCCTTTTGAAAGTGTTCAAGGCATTAGCTTGCTTATGGAGACATTCCCTAAAGGCAGACAAAGTTGGGCAATCATTAGTAGAATGGTCATTGTCATCACAAATGTTACAGACATTTTCTTGAATAGAATTCAATTGACCACTCTTTTTCATCTCTAGAGCCTCGACTTTTCTAGCTAGGGATGCATATTTGGCTTAAAGGTCATGGTCTTCCCTAAGGTTGTAAATGCCTCTATTGGATGTCGAGGTTGGGGCCTTGCCTGGTACCTCATAGGTGCCAGCAGTGTCCCAATTTTGTGCCTTTTCTGCCAAGGAATCTAGGAAGTCAAGTGCTTCCTCAAGGTCTTTTTCTTTAAATTCTCCATTACACATTAATTCCACTAGTTGCCTATCTTGAGGTGTTAACCCTTCATAGAAGTGTGCAACTATTCTCCAAGTTTCAAACCCATGGTGAGGACAGGTATTAAGTAGTTCCTTATACCTATCCCAACATTGGTAAAGGGTTTCCCCTTGTTTTTGAGAGAAATCAGAAATTTGTCTTTTAAGAGAATTTGTTCTATGGGTAGGAAAAAATTTTTTCAAAAATTGTTGTTTCATCTCATCCCATGAACTGATGGAATTCGACCTCAAATTTTGTAGCCATGTTCTAGCTTTATCTTTTAAAGAAAAAGGAAAAAGCTTTAATCTAATGGTGTTTATGCTACAATTTGGGTCAGTGTAGGAGCTACATACCTCTTCAAAGAGTTTCAAGTGCGAATATGGGTTCTCCATGTCAAGGCCATGAAAAGTGGGTAGAAGTCGAACAAAACTTGGTTTGAAATTGAAATGGATTGAATCTGGAGGAGAAACTACACAAGATGGTGCACTAGTCCTTACCGGATTCATGTAATCTCTGAGGGTTCTTGGTTGGTTTTGATCATTTTGTTGGGAACGGTTGTCCCCTTCATCCGTGAACCTTTTCACTAGATTGTCAGCCATGTTTTCCAAGGAAGATGATGTTTTTCTAACAAGTCTACCACTAGATGTTCGTGACCAAATTTTCATGCAAGAAAGAGAGAAGAAAAGAGAAGAAAAGATGAACACACAAAAAAAAAATAAAAAATTTAGATCTAAGATGAGAAAAGAGAACACTTACAATTTTGCACGCCAATTTTTACCTTCCCCGGCAACAGCGCCAAAAACTTGACACATCCAAAAAAGATTGTCTCCCAAGTATAGGAGTGTCGAAGTAATAAACCCGGTGAGACCGAGGTCGATCCATAAGGAAGAGAATTTAAGCGCTACAAACTATAAAGTAAGCAATATGATGTGGATGATTTAAAGAGATGACAAGATAATATCAACAAATATAAATAAGGAACAAGTTTGTAAACAATAAATGAGAATCACACAAGAAAAATCAACACAATAATAATGAAGGCTAAGGTTAGGGGATCCGCCCTTAATATTTCGAATAAGGATAAACAACTCATTTTAGTTATATGAATTATATTTGTTTCGTTACCAGTATTTATACCACTACTTGTAAATGGGTTCAAGCATCCAACGTGTCAATCTCCATATGTCGACAACAAATCAAGGTTCCTAACTAGATTCGTGTCGGTAAAGAAAAACCATACGACATCTAGAAAAGATCCAAGCATTTGATGTGCCAAGGATTGTCTACAATGGATCAAGACCTCCACTTTACGAGTGGTGTCAAGATTGGTTAAGAAAGTAAATATAAATCATATACAATAAACAACATAAGATTATGATAATTAAGTACATATTAAAGGGTTAGAGGATCCTTACTCTCATATCAAGGGTTTCACCCTTTCACCTTAGCAAGAGAGAAATTAGAAAGACATTATAAGAGAAAGAACACAAATTGCAAGAAAAAGGAGATTCGTTAATATCATTAAAACAAGAGAGAAACACAATACAAGATCTCAGCAAAGGCCAAGATGCCCTAATGGGTCATAAGGCACCTCTATTTATAGATACATTCAAGGGCAAACTTGTCAAATTACAAAGGAATAATTGTCAAATATTAGATGCACCAACTTTGACAATTAGGGTAATTAGGTAAACTGACTTTGACCACCGATTTTGACCTTGAATTATTGTGAATTTTAATCACATGTCTTCATAAAAGTCGTATATATTTCTCTCAGCTTTCTAGAACATCTTGATTCATATGATTTGGATACGTATTATGAGAGATATGGTCAAAATACTGAGGCATGGTTAGGCTGGGCTGAATCTGCAGATGGATCCACTTCAAGCCCATTTTTGGTCCACTAAAAGCCCGAATTTGATGATGCTTGTGAAATACAATCTTGTAGATAATTTAATTAGCTTTCCAAAACATTAAGATTTGCACCATTCTTATCTATAAATAGAGAGTTATGCCATTTTTACCGAACCTGTAACAAAACCAAAATTAAGAGAAAGTTAATTTCAAAGATGCAAAGACTACAAATATGCTTAAGTTGAAGAATTTAATGACACTATTAATGCAATATAATGAATTAAACTCTTATTAAGCATACGTATTTAAGTGTTCATCACTTGGCCAAGGTTTAGTTAAGGTTCATTGTGTGGGGTGTTGAGAACAAGTTTGGGTAGACACAATGGTAGAGGTTTCGGTCGTGAGTGAGGAAACTAGGGGGCGTGGGGAACCTCCCACTGGAGGGAAGAAGACTCGTGGCCAAGAGAAGTCTCGTGATGTGATTAGCACTATGGAGACCCAGATGGTCAGGGTGGAGCTAGCCATGGCCGATATGAGGAAAAGGCTAGATAGGCTAGAGCAAGGCGTGAAATAAGGCATAGAGGAGCTCAATGGCAAGGTAGAAAGCCAAGGTAATGAGCTCAGGAAATTCATGTGCAGTTCCGAGGCCGCCACCAAAGCGCTACTTCAGGAGGTTCATGCTTTCCAAGCAAGGGTGCTAGAAGTCTTGACCAAGGTCCAAACTCAAGTGGAGAAACTGAATAAAGGGTTAGGTGAGACGAAGGCTGAGGTAGCCACGCTCAAAAGGTCAGTAACAAGTGGCACTACGGTAGTGTCATCCACACTTGCTATTCCGCAGATTGAGGCACCAAACCCAAAGAGTATAGTGGCAAACGGGATGCCAAGGAATTGGATAACTTCCTTTGGCACATGGAGATGTATTTCGACACATTGCGGATCCATGATGAGAGGGCCAAGGTAAACACCGTAACCCTTTATCTCACAGATCTTGTAGCTAGTTGGTGGCGTCGAAAGTATGGAGAGATTAGAAATGGCGTGTGCGTCATAGACACATGGGCGGATCTGCAAAAGGAGTTGAAACGCCAATTCTATCCGGAGAGCATGTCATTTGACGCAAGGAAGCGAATGAAGGAATTGAGGCATACACGCTCAATTTGTGAGTATGTAGAGGAATTTTCTGGGTTGATGCTCCAAATCAATGACATGAGCGAGGCAGACATTCTCTTCAACTTCATGGACGGCTTGCAACCATGGGCGTACCAAGAGTTGCAAAGGTGGGGAGTGAAGGATGTCGCTACTGCACTCACTATCGCGGAAACACTTGTCGACTACCATAGAGGTGAGTCTTCTAAACACATTGAAACTCCCTACGACCGTGATTGTAGTGAAGAGGAGGATAGATCTCCACGTCGTAAAAGTTCCTATAATGGTAGAGATATGAGACGTGATGACTATCGTAGGAGAAATAATAAGAAGGAGCTGTCACCCAACTTAAAGTGTTTCTTATGTGATGGTCCACATTGGACGCGGGATTACCAAATAGGCATGCATTGAGTGCTATGCTCTAGGAACGTGAGGACACACAGGAGCCGGCATGCATGGGTGCTTTGCAAGTCCTCAATTCCTTGACGCAAACCTCCGCATTTCCCAAGCCACTAGACCGATCATTGATGCACTTGGAGGCACGCATCAATGGCAAGACCACAAGGGTTTTGGTCAATACGGGTGCCTCGCATAACTTTATTGGTACAAGTGAGGCCAAGAGGTTAGGCCTACGACTCGAGAAGAGGTGAGCACGGATCAAAGCAGCGAATGCGGAAGCCATAGCCCTTGATGGAGTTACTTGTGGAGTTGAGCTGCAATTAGGTCCTTGGAGAGGTAAGGTTGATCTCTCTGCAGCTCCCTTGGACACTTCGAATATAGTGTTAGGCATGGACTTTTTGAGGTGTTATGATGTGATGCTATGGCCTCGATGCAATGTGGTTTGCATCTCGGAGGGTGGTCCATGCATGCTTTCCATCGTAGCCGCGCCAAGCTCCGACACCATGCATCTAGGGGTGATACAATTAAAGCAGGATGGTAAAGGAGTGCACATAGAGGAAGGCTACATAGAGGGAGACAAGATGGCAAATGGAGTTGCCAAGTACATAGGTACACTGGCGAAGGCAAACGAGAGGCAACGTAACCATACAAGGGGAAAGTGACGACATGGAGGAAAGACCGCTTGCTCCCACAAATTGGTACATCCTCGAAGATGCGACAAGGGCGTCGTGAAATCGGGTGAGGGAGGATGTCACGCCCTGCGCGACATGCACAGGGTTTTGAGCCAAGCTTGCACCAAAGCACACCAAAGAATGGGATTTCGGGGCAAGTGTTATAGTGATTTGGGATCCTCGTGTCGAGAGGAATTGAAGGGCGCAAAGAATAGGCGTGGTGTTCTAGAAGTTTCTATAAGGTTCCGCAACGTTTCAGAAGGATCCGAGAGAATCTGGAAGATATGATATGCATGCGGAAGACTCAAGAAGGCTCCGGAAGAGTCTAGAAGGTGGCGAAAGATGATGGAAGGCCGCAGAAGATTCTGGAAGCTTAGGAAAATATCTTGAGTCTAAGATTCTCTAGAGATGTCTAGGGTAGTGTAGACTTGTCTTGTGTTATCTAGGATTGTATGGATATCTCCAGAGTTACTTGGTCAACAAGATAAGCTTGTAAATATCTTAGGATCCTTCTAGAGAACAAACACGGTGTAGACAAGTGGCGCATTGATAGTCACACGTTGAGGAGGTGCTTGCCTATAAATAGGGGTGAGCCCTCATTTGTAAAGTAAGTCATGCCAAGTCATGCAAAGTCATGCTAATTCATGTTAGACTCAAGTGTTCAGGAGTCTTGCTAGCCTTGTAAACTACCTTATGTATAGTGAATATTTTCTCACCCAAATCTCTCGTGTCCTTGTTCTCATTGGCTTGAACCTCTCTTGTAGCGGTTTAAGGCTTACTTAGGTGCATTTTGGGTTGTGTTTGCGCCTAAGGCCGTACAGTCTCCGCTTGTGAAACAATAAGGCCGTGACACTTGGGTTAATGGGGTGTGTTTTTACAGTTGCATTCTTAGGATGGAGTCAAGTTTAGACATTACTCCTGCTCCTTTAGCTATACAAAATATAACTGGGAGAACAGTTTGGGACGAACTTAGAGTCACATCAATGCACAAATGCATGGTTTGCATGCTTGCTTATTTTGATGCTTTCATATCTTTACCAAGTGGTTTTGGCACCTTAGAAGAAATTTTTCAGATAGCCTCATGGTCCCAACTAAATATCCACAAAAAACCCATCTATTTATTTTTGTAAAAGATTTCTTTAATAGTTTGTTGTTTTTCATAGATCAAGCTATAGAACAGAACTTCATTTCATAGTCAGTCCGAAAAGTCCTAATCACTGCTTCAACTACCGAGGATCTGATCAAGAAATTACAAGCATTCGTTTGTGAACTCGATCCAACAACGACTCAAATAAACTGGTTTGAGGTAAATGATTTAAAGCGTGAGCTGAATGTGACGATCCATCTATAATTAGCATCATCCTCAGTTCGATTTAGTTTTCTGTTGTTATTTTTGTTCTTTTTGTTTCAGTTTAAGTTAAATTCTCTTGAAGCGCATTCTAGATCCACTAGATTTAGAATGGCGAAGTAGGGAGAATCACTAACTAAAAATAATTCGAAAAAAAAAGCTGTGGAACAAAGGTTTCAACTAACTTGTACTCTATTTGATTTCTTATGCGTGAATTTTAGCAAATTTGTATTTTTTTTTTCAAATAAGGATATATAGGCTGAAAACCTTAAGTTTGCGGGCTATTGTTCTTGAGGATTGTTGAAATAAATAATCATGACTCAGGTCTAACAATGCCATGTACCTTTTTTTTGAGTTTTGTGGGCTTATAATAAGAAAATGATTAAATTGAGAATAATTCTTAGGAAATGATAAATGATGCATAGATCTGTGTGCTTAAAATATTGGCTGGTTTTTGCTTTGCTTTTAATTTCCTAAACAAAATTGAGCACATTGCCATGATCACTGAGTTGTTTATTTACTCAGAGAAGGTTTATGTTTTTAAGTTTTTATGAGATTTTAATGAATTCTAGAACTTGTTTGATTGTCGCTTGAGGCGAAATACTAGACTGTACAACGTTAAAGAAATGATTTAGGCCATCTTTGAATTGTTTGAGCCTTTCCAGCCAACCTATGGATGAATTCAATCCCTAGTTACCCCTTTTATGCCTATATAAGCTTTTTTGTTTGATTTAACTCACTAAAATTTCTTCTAACCCAAAAATTAATTTTTTCAAACAGTTTGTCCCTTACCTATAAGCATATAGATCATTTAAGATTACATTTTGAGCTATGCTATAGTTTTTGGAAGTTAAGGGGGATTAGGAGGTGGAATGAGCATTGATAGTGAGTTATGTAAAAAAAAAAAAAAAAAAAAAAAACTTGTATCTTCTTTACTTCACTTCTACATTGAAAACAATGTGTCACTTAAGTGTGAGGGAGATATAGTTGTTTAAAAAAAATAAAGAAAAAAATAAAGAAATGATGAAAAAAAAAAGTTGAATTCTATGCCCTTAGGTGTATTTGAGAATAATGAAATAACTAAGTCTGGGAGTGTAGTTTCTTTTTCTGTATATTAATTAAGAGATTGAGTGTTGTAAATAGGTTTCTTTTATTCTATTTTTTCTACTTAAACTAAAATAATAACTGAAGCATGGAATTTCAAATACAATTGGTAGCATATATTATTTAGATAAAACTTGTGGCAGCCAGTTTACAAGTGACCACTTCATCCAATGGTTAAACATTTAATAATACAGAATATAGACCTCACAATAAAAATGAAGGCTATGGAGTGACCAAATACAATTTGACCAAGTTGGACCTCCAAAAGAAGCGTAATTAGATTTTCTTCCACCGGGTCTTAGTGACAGGTTTCAATACTGCATTGGGAAAGAGAGAACAAAAACAGATCCATTTGATCTCACCTTTAAATTTAGTGTAAGGCTCGACACATGGGTGCAAAACATGGCTGAAAGGAGCGTCCCAAAGGTGTCCATTTGGGCTTTTTTTTTTTTTTGTGAGAATGACCAACGCAGTGCTTTTTACTGGGTAGATCAAACGGCGACGTTCCTATAATAAAATAACCAAATTGAGGTTGCTGGATTATGCATCTGTGAAAAACCGGTTGCTGGAATGTACGTGGCGTTAGGAAGCTTTGTAGTGGTGGGACCGCGGTAAAAGAGATTTAAAGTGAGAAGAGAAGAATGATTGGCGAGAAATGAAAAGGAAAAATGAAGGTATAACCATTCCTTTGCAAATATCATTTTACAAACGTGGGGCCTGTATTTATGGACTCCCTGCCACCCATTTCGACAAATCACAAATTGCCTTCATGAGAGCAAATAAATAATTTGCCAAATTGGTAGCCAATAGCGTTTGCACAGCACACACATAATCACACACTTTAAAAGCTAATGGCTGCCAAGTGGTGGAAAATCCACCGTACAATTTATACCAGTCACGTTATTGTTGTTGCGACAAAATTGGACAGCAGCACGTTGGGAAATAACGAAGCTCTGTATTTTTAACGGGAAATCACATAAAACCTCTCAGATAGGGTAGGCCTATTTTTAGACCCGCAGGATTGATATTGTTAACATTCACATCCATATAACACGAGCCCGTTGCAGTTGTAATGGACATCCGTTCCACTTGGAAAACAGACACCTAACCCTGTTCCTCTGTATTCTTAACTTTCAATTTTACGTTTCACAAAATCTCTATCGAAAATTGATTCTAAATTGTTAATTTAATAAATAATTATGCTACAAAAGATAAGAGTTATATAATTAAATTAGAAATTTATAGCCAGTATCATTATGTAATATTAGATATAAAATAAATTTATGAAGTAAAGATATTTTATATGTTGTTCACATGCATTATACGTATTGTAAAATTAATACGTCAAACAAAATTTCTGATAAATATTATTCCATTATCAGTACAACCTATACTTTAAATAAATGAGCTAGTAATTTTATATATTAATAATTCCTAATTAATTACATTTATGCATTGAATTCAGAATTCATTTAGATTATCTGAGAATTTCATTTATATATATATATATATATATATATATATATATATATATATATAATTTTTAATACTAAATTACTCAATATTTAAATAGTAATCTAAATCTCGATCTGAAATCTTTTTTTTTAAGAAAAAACGAGGAGACTTTCATAAAAAAAAAAAGGAAGCACATTGTGGACAAAATAAAAATCCTAGTAAAGAATTACGACAATGACTTAATTTAGACTGAACCACTAATAAAGAGAAGCTATTGACAAAAAGAAAAACTATTATATATCAAAAAATACAAATTTTTAGATAACACAATTGAATCAATATATCACGTATTAATTAACACGAGCAAGGCTACAAATTTCATAATAAAACTATGACGATTTAAGATTAGCTTATTAAAAATATACCAAGCTTATTTAAGATTAACTTATTAAACATGGGATTCAATTTGGTCATTATATTCTACCAAGCTTTTGTAATGGTAAGATGATACCAAATGATACGAACTGGGAAGAAGAAGGGAAAATTTGAGAGAATCTTATTTCATTACAAAAAAAAAAAAAAAAAAAAAATTGGTAATGGCAAGGTCAGTTGAGTTCTAGCTGCAGATACAACCATCTTAAATACAAAATACAGAGCCTAAAATGGCTCCTAACTTACAATTGTAATAATTCCCCAATCTTCTACCGTAATTATTATTAGTTCTCCCATCATTAATCTAGGAAGGTAATAGCATTCCCTCCCTGTTAAAAACAATCTTGTCCTCGAGGTTTGAAATGAGGTGGCAGTGAGTTTACCCTAATACCAATTATTATGAATACATTGGATCTAACTCATTGTTAAATATCAGTTTGTAGGGAAAAGTGTCATGAGATTTAGAAGCAATTCTTTAGTCATAACTTAACTAAATGAGACTCAATTGTCTTGTGAAAAAGTTTTTAGTCATACCAATTGTTATGAATATTTTATAATATTGTTAAATATCATTATTCAAGTTGTATTTTAAAAATTTTACTGTTTGCAAGGTGAAAAAATGGATTAAGATTCTGTTTTCATCTCATTGTAAGTAAAATCTAAAGATATGATTGATAAGCAAAAGGTGCATTACAAAACTATATTCTTTTCTCCGATTTTATTGTCTTTTTTTTGTATGAAATTCAAAAACTGTTTTCAGCAATATTTTAAGTAAATCCTTTTTCTTGAACAAAAACATTATATGTGAATTTTATATGTAAACCATTGACTTATGGTCAACTTTCAAGAGATTGAAGGAGATAGTCGCTTGTTCTTGATAAAACTTTCCAAGGCACCACAGAATGCGCAGTTTTTCTGACAATCCTATCCATTTGAATGTCTGATTCTGCTACTTTCTTCTTCTGCATTCCCAGTCTATACTTTTTAACCTAAAGCCATTGAAAATTAAGGCCGTGTTCATGAGCCTTCACTCTCCCATATTAAGTCGCCTCAAGTATACGACTTCTTCAAGTTGCAGTTACTTGAGAATTTTATCTATTAATTTGCTTCCAATGAGAAATCAACTTTTATCATCATGTGTTTTCTTCATATCCCTTTTAGCAAATTTTGTTGCCACCCACATGGTTTTGGTTTCAGGCCATTGTCAGGGCAACCAGCAGTTGTTGCTTCAAATCAAGAAGAGCCTCATATTCGATTCTGAACTTTCTGTAAATCTGTCGCAATGGAGTCAAGGCACAGATTACTGTAATTGGGGTGGTGTTGACTGCGATGAGGTTGGTCGTGTTATTTCTCTCGACTTGAGCAACGAATGAATCTCCGGAGGAATTGAGAACGCAACTGGTCTTTTCGGTCTTCAGTCTCTGCATAGCCTAAACTTGGCTCTTAATCAGCTCAACGCAACTCAAATTCGATCCGGGTTGGCTAAACTCACAAATTTGATCTATCTGAATCTTTCTAATTCTGGCTTCGTAGGGAAGATTCCCAATGAGATTTCTAGCATGAGAAAGTTGAATACTCTTGATTTGTCAACGCTGATTACTCTTAATGTGTAAACTTCTTTCTCCTCAGAAACAGATAATTTCTTGAAACTTTGAGAATCCCAACTTAAGCATGCTTGTCCAGAACATGGCAGAGGTCAGAGAACTGTATCTTGATGGTATAAATTTACCAGCCCACGGAAATGAATGGTGCCAAGCGCTATCATTCTCGTTGTCCGACTGTTCTCTTTCAGGACACATCGATTCTTCCCTCGCGAATCTTCGGTTTCTCTCCGTGATTCGTTTGGACGGGAATAATCTATCCTCTCCGTTTCCAGAATTTTTTGCTGATTTTACGAGACTAACCTCCTTGGATCTCAGTAGTTGTGGGTTGTATGGAAGAGTTCCAGAAAATATATTCCAGATACCAACAATAAAGACCCTAGCCTTATCAAATAACGTGTTACTTCAAGGTTCTTTGCCTAAATTTTCTAAGAATATCCCTCTTGAATCCCCGAGGCTTTATGGTACAAATTTTTCAGGGACACTACCTGATTCCATTGGCAACCTAAACTATTTGTCAAGATTAGAGCTTGCAAGTTGCAATTTTACAGGACTAATTCACCCTTCAGTGTCTAATCTCAACCAACTGGTCTATCTGGACATGTCATCTAACAATTTCAGTGGTTCAATCCCATCGTTTCATGCGCCCAAAACTCTCACCTATCTATACCTCTCTCATAATGTTTTAACTGGTGACCCCTCATCCACTGGCCGGGAAAAGCTCTTCAATCTTTATTATGTTGACCTAAGCTACAACTCACTTAATGGAAGCATCCTAGCATCTTTGTTTTCGCATCCATCGTTGCAGTTTCTTAACCTGATCAACAACCAATTTGAGGGCCAACTTCTTGAATTTTCAAATGAGTCTTCCTCTGCACTTCATGCCCTTGATTTAACAGGCAACAGATTAGAGGGTCCTATTCCCATGTCAATCTTTGAACTCAAAGGTCTTGAAATCCTCTCACTTGCTTTCAACAAGTTCAACGGAACTGTAGAGCCAAATGAGATTCTACGGTTTAGCAATCTTACTGATATCTTGACCTTTCATACAACAACTTGACAGTGAATGCAAGTAACATCAGATCTTTCCACTTGAGCACACGGGGATTGGCTGCTTGCAAACTGAGCACGATATCTGACCTTAGATCTTCACTAAATTTCACACAATTTCTACAATATTTAGATCTTTCAGGAAACCAAATTCTAGGGAAACACCCAATTGGATTTGGGAAATTGGCTTTCCCAGACATCTAGATCTTTCACACAATCTCCTAGAAGGACTACGAGAACCATACTCTGTTCCACACCTCGATGTCCTTGACCTGCATTCCAATCGGCTCCGAGGAAAGCCTCCACTGCCACCATCTTTTAGCTATGTGGATTATTCAAGCAATAATTTTAATTCTTCCATTCCAAATGAAATTGGTGATCTCCTCTCTTACACTGAATACTTTTCCCTTTCTAACAGTACGCTTACAGGAGTCATCCCTGTATGAATATGCAATGCTACATATCTTGAAATTCTTGATTTATCAAGCAATAATCTGATAGGTACAATACCAACATGTTTAATTGAAAGGAGCAACACTCTTTGTGTTATAGATTTAAGGAGAAACAATCTCAAAGGTACTATTCCGGATGCACTTCCCAAAAATTGTGGATTACAAACTCTAAATGTCAACAAAAATCAGCTTGAAGGAGGGTTTCCGAATTCTCTGGCCTTATGCAAAAGCCTAGAGGTTTTAGACCTTGGAAACAACCAAATCAGTGGCACTTTCTCGTGCTGGTTAGAGAACATCTCTAGTTTGCGTGTCCTAATTTTGCGATCCAAAAAATTTTACGGGGATATTGGTTGTCCAAAGAATAAGAGTTCCGAGCGAATTGTCACGCCCCGCGTGACGTGAGCACGGGTTTGCACCAAGCTTGCGTAGAAACGCACCAAGGAATGGGAGCATGTTACGGCCCATCCAATTTGCTTGCTAGAGTGGCCCAAAATATGCACAAAGGCTTGGCCTTGTTTCTAGAAAATCTACAAGCCCAAGCCCATTTTCTAGAAGCTCTAACAAGTCAAATATGTATAACTCCCACATGTAAATATACATAGTCAAAGGTGGTTCACCTACCACACCTAATTTAGGTAAGACTCATTTATGGCCATTGGATGTATTGAATCCTAGCCATTCATTTGGGAGGTGGATTAGTATAAATACCCCTCTATGGCTCATTTGTAAGGCATCCAGAAAATCCAAGCTAATCCAAGCAATCACAAAGCAAAGCATTGTAAAGAGTTCTCTTGAGTAATACAAAGTTCTTTTGCATTTGCAACACTTGCCTCTAAGTTCCATCTATTCTTCTAGCCTCTAAAGCTCTTAAGCTCAACGGTCCTAACTTCTCCTTGAGCGAGAAGCAAACTATAAGGCTTACTTAGCAACTTTCGGGTTCAAGTTGCCTAAGTGCCGCACGAGCAGCTGCGCAAAACTCTAAGCTCGTGACAGTTGGTATCAGAGCACGGTTCGAGCACAAGAGCAAATGGCATCCGATATTGAAGTGACCATGGAGGAGCAAGTCTGCGGACGTGAGAAACAACCTCAACCTCAACCACGCCCACAAGGAAAACGAGGTAAGTCCAAAGCTCCCTCCTTGGAATCCTTAGAGCCTCGTGTTGCTAGCATAGAGCAAACTATCTCGAGTATGGACAATGCTATTGAGGGCCTCTCCGATCGTCTCGAAGGCCTAGAGATGGATTATGGAGAGATCACCTAAGTGACAAAGTCCACAATACTCGAATTTAGTGAAAACCTCACACGAGAGCTTGTTAGCTTGCGAAGCTTTGTGGAGCGTGAGTTGCGGGCAATCCGTGCGGAAGTGGAAGAATCTCGCACGGAATGGGAGAAGCACCGTTGCGAACGTGCTAGCCCTTCCTACTCAAGTCCAAACGGGCTAACCAACATGCAAGTGCCTACTCCCGCCACATATCATGGCACTCGTAGTGCCACGGAAGTGGAAAACTTCCTCTTTGGCTTGGAGTAATATTTCAAGGCGAAAGGTGTCCACGACGATGCTTCGAGAATTGGCATTACGCCTACCTTCCTTCGCGATGCAGCCCAATTGTGGTGGCGTCGTAAGCATGGCGACGCGGGCAAAGACATCGTCATCCTCCGTACATGGGAGGACTTCAAGAGAGAACTACGAAAACATTTCTCTCTAAGCAATGCGGAAAAGAAGGCAAGGGGTCGCCTTCGCCGTTTGAAGCAAAGCGGCACCGTTCGTGAATACATCAAGGACTTCACCACAATTATCCTTGAAATCGAAGGTATGTCCAAAAAAGACTCTCTCTTCTACTTCCTTGACGGTCTCAAAGATTGGGCGAGGGTTGAACTCGAAAGGCGCGACATGCAAAATCTTGATGATGCCATAGCCGTGGCCGAATCGCTCGTAGACTACTCATCCCAATCAAAGGAGTGGAAGACCAGCCACAATAAAGGTGGGGGAGAGTGGAGCCCTAAGAAGGATCATGCTCGAAGGGAAGGTGGTGCACATAAACCATTCAGAGGGGACAAGCGCGACATCCCTAACAAAGGTAAGTCCGATGCCCCTAAGCCCAAAAACCCTTGCTTTATTTGTGATGGCCCTCATTGGGTACGTGATTGCCCAAAGAGGAAGACCCTCAACACCCTAGCTGCTCAACATGAGGGCGTCCATAATGAGGAGCCACAAGCGGAGATGGGTTTTCTCCGCACAATTGGCGCACTCAAAAGACCCACCCCTATGCAAAAGGGTCTAATGTATGTGAGCGCCATAATTAATGGCAATGATGTGCGTGCGATGCTTGATACGGGAGCCACGCACAACTTCATTTCTGAGGAAGAGGCCAAACGGTTAGGCCTCAAATATACCAATGGAGGAGGTACCATCAAGGCCGTAAACTCACCCGCCAAAGCTATAGTGGGGGTGTCCAAAGCGACACCAACGTAATTGGGTGCATGGAGCGAAAAACTTGATTTCTCCATCGTCTCTATGGACGACTTCCAAGTAGTGTTGGGCATAGAGTTCTTCGACCAAGCCCATGCTTTCCCCATACCAGCATCTAACTCCCTCAACATCCTCAATGGGAGTCAATCATGCATGGTTATGGCGGAACATGCAACCAAAGTCGAGAGCAAGATGATGTCCGCACTACAACTCAAGCAAGGAATAAAGGAAGATCCGAGCTTCCTTGCCACCGTCCGAGAGGTAAATAATGAGGAGAACACCGCCTTTGCCAAGGATCCAATTCCAAGGCAAGTCCAGGCCATCCTTGAGAAGTACAAGGATGTTACTACCCAAAAGCTACGAAGGAGGCTACCCCCAAGGCAAGAGGCTCACCAAATGAAGCTAGAGCCCGATGCCAAACCTCCATCCATAGCGCCTCACCGCATGACGCCACCCAAGATCGCGGAACCAAAGAAGGCAACCAAGAGGTCATCCAAGCATGCGAAGGGGAAGCGTCGACATGGAGGCAAGACCACTCATCCGCAACCGGGGATACATCCTCAAAGACGCGACGAGGGCATCGCGAAATTAGGTGGGGGAGGATGTCACGCCCCGCGTGACCTGAGCACGGGTTTGCACCAAGCTTGCGTAGAAACGCACCAAGGAATGGGAGCATGTTACGGCCCATCCAATTTGCTTGCTAGAGTGGCCCAAAATATGCACAAAGGCTTGGCCTTGTTTCTAGAAAGCCTACAAGCCCAAGCCCATTTTCTAGAAGCTCTAACAAGTCAAATATGTATAACTCCCACAAGTAAATATACATAGTCAAAGGTGGTTCACCTACCACACCTAATTTAGGTAGGAATCATTTATGGCCATTGGATGTATTGAATCCTAGCCATTCATTTGGGAGGTGGATTAGTATAAATACCCCTCTATGGCTCATTTATAAGGCATCCAGAAAATCCAAGCTAATCCAAGCAATCACAAAGCAAAGCATTGTAAAGAGTTCTCTTGAGTAATACAAAGTTCTTTTGCATATGCAACACTTGCCTCTAAGTTCCATCTATTCTTTTAGCCTCTAAAGCTCTTAAGCTCAACGGTCCTAACTTCTCCTTGAGCGAGAAGCAAACTATAAGGCTTACTTAACAACTTTCGGGTTCAAGTTGCCTAAGTGCCGCACAAGCAGTTGCGCAAAACTCTAAGCTCGTGACAGAATGCTTCGGATTGTCAACTTAGCTTCCAACAACTTCAATGGAAGCCTACCACAAAATTTCTTTAGAACCGGGGAGGCAATGATGCTTAATGAAGCTGAAGCCCAATCAAATTTGAAACATTTGCTATTTGAGCGGTTCAGTCTTGAGTCTTGAACATCACTGCCTTGGCCTTCCTTCTTTCACCACCATAGACGCCCATACTGCAAGCCTCCGCTCATCATCGATTTGCATTCTGGCCACCTAATCTTTCTTCTTTTTCCATTTTCACCACCATAGACTGCGACACATACAAGCTGCCAGCCTTGCTCATCATCGATTCTCATTTCGATCGTCTAAACTTTTTTCTTTCCCTAACTGATTTGCTATCCGCTCTTCCAACATGGACGCTCTTCACCATCGTTTATCACTTCCCATTTGTTAATGATTTCTTCAAGATTAGTTTCAACAAAATCAATGATTGCCAGTGCGAAGATGTTGATTTGCAGGATATGTGCTTGTTCCTCAGAGAAAAATCTAATTTTTAATACTCTGTGTTGAATGTGTTGTGGGTTTTTGGCAAATCAGAGGAGAAAAATCTGATTTTATTTTATTTATTTTATTTTATGGGTTGAATGTGCTGTGGGTTTTTGGCAAATCAGAGGAGAAAAATCTGATTTTATTTTATTTTATGGGTTGAATGAATTTGTGGGTTTTTGGTAAATCAGAAAAGAAAAATCTGATTTTTTTAATTTTATTTTACGAGTTGAATGGATTTGTGGGTTTTTGTTGAGTCAAGAGTAGAAAATATGATTTTTGATTACGTGGATTTTGAATGGAATTGTAGGTTTTCGGTCAAATTTGGCATTTGATTTTGTGGTTTTTACGGGATTGTGGGTGTTCTTTTTTCTTTATTTATAATGATATTGTTTTAATCAATATAAGAAATTTAGAAATTGATTAAAAATTGGTCAATATAACAAAAAAATCAACATATCTGAAATTTTGTTGTCTATCCGAATATCTGATTGTATCTGACCTGATCTGAACTCCATCGAGTAGCATCGGTTCTATTTCGTATTTTGTCCGATCTCAAGTTTATCTTGTTTTACCCGTATAACTGTCATGTCTTGTGAGTCGATTCCAAACCCGACCCGACCTACTTGTACACTCCTAGTTGTGATGCCCTTGATATTTTCAAAGAAAGTAAATGAATGGTATGATCTCAGCACCAACAGATAAAAGATAAAGTTTGGCATGTGATACAGATATATAAAACAATAATGTTAGACTTATAATATTCATACAACATAAATTTTATATCACGTGATAGCCTACGTGACAAAATTCTATTGGAGATGTAATTTTCCTCATCCACTTTTGTTATTTTCTCCTCTAATGAATTTTGGTCATGTAAGCTACTAGTCATGTTATATAATATATATTGTATGAATGTTATAAGTCTTACATTAATTTTTATAAAATCCTGTATGCTTTTGTAAATAAATGGATGGAAACAACACTTTTAACTTATTTTCACCATTTTTAGGATACAAAATTTAGAATTAAGGAGGTAATTTTTTTTTATCTGAAATTTAAATAGGTCTGAATATAAAAATCTAAATGATATTGTTATTTTTTAATTTTAAAATCATAAATGAAATGTTTAAAAACTACTAGTTTATATATATAATTTTCACTTGTTATTTTATTTCAGATAATAAAAATATTTGAATACTAAATTTATTATGAATTTAATTTATTTAACAATAATACGAGATTTATAATATTCATACAACCTAAACTCTATAACCTGATATAACAACTGAAGAAATAACTTTCCTTATTCTTTTTTTTTCCTACTGTGAATTTTTGCTATGTAAACTGTCATATTAAGTTATAGAATTTAAGTTGTACAAATGTTGTAAGTATAGTATTACTCTTTATTTAAATGTGTATAATTAGATAAAAAATTAAAAAAAAAAAATTTGATATATAAATATGATAAATCATCATAAAATAATTTTTAAAATATATAAAAAATCATAATATAAAATTTAAAATAAATAATAATGTTTCCAAATTAAAATATTAAACTATATATAAATTCATTATAAATGAATTTTATAAGAGCATTTAAAAGAACTAGATGAGTAATAAATAATTCAAAAATTTGTATTCAAATAAAAGCTAAATTTTTAGTTTTTTATATCAGTAATGCTATAGATCCCAACAACTTTGTATCACAACTAAGGTGACAGTTAACATATCAACCCACATAAATAATCACATCACACCTCTTTTAATTACTCAATTAATACCTCTTTTACATAGATTGACATATCGACTGTCATATTAATTTAGATACAAAATTGAAATACAAAATTGAGATATATAACATTACAGTAATTACTCTTTTCATATTCACATGAAAATATTTTATATTAAATTTTTAACCAAAAAAAAAAGGAAACGATCTAAACCTTTTAAAAAAAATTAAATTCAAACTTGAAACCAAAAAAAAAAAAAATCAATTCCTAAACCATACAAAATTCAACTTATTATTCCAATTTCTAAATTTTGTTTCATTGGAAGAATACCGTGTGTACTTGTAGAAACTTCCAAATGGTAAAACTGTAAAACAACAATTTGAATGCATATTGAAAACCTTTAGAAAACAAAAGAGGTTTCATTAGAATAATACAAGCTTCATAGTTCTGCAATTTTACAATTCATTCATGGATGGGCTCCAAAAGAACGTTATAATCAATAACAAGAAAAAGGATGTACTAAAACTATTTCGGGTGACAGAATTCCAAATAAATAGAAGAAAAATGCGCATGACAACCATAGAAAGAGGGATTATCTGCTAGTCATTTCTTCTCCATGAATAAATCTAACAACCAAATACCAGTACAGCTACTGCTTGATGCATCCACAGTGCTTTCTGTCAACATGGGTCATCATCCATTTACTAGAACAAATTTTTGTGATTTTGAAAAATCTCGGGAGTCAAACAAAACTGATGCAACAAGTTCCTGTCATATCATACAGTCTTTGAAGTACATATACACTCGGGGTAAGGATTTTCATAAAAGGATTCTTCAGTCCTGAAACGTGCTCGACCTTTAATTCCTGTGACTGGACCGTTCCTTTCCCTTGGTGCCCCTTGCCTGTCATATTGAATAATAAACCATCATAAGTCTCTTGGTTCCTGAAAAACTGTTAAAACTTACATTGTTTTCATTAAGGAAATTAAGGTCAGGGAAAAGATCCAATTCATATTTCAATTTCCGCATAATTGGTGCTATATACTCTCGTTTTTACTACAAACTTGAGAAATTATATTTCATGTAAAACAAACTGAAGTTATTTTCATTCTGTGGGGAGATGGCATGAAACAGTTCTGGTTTTCTTTAAGAATAACTAGAAAGCTGTAGCAAGGTTACCGGAACTTGTGCATTTGCTGCACAAGATACGACAATTTGGGCCCTTCTCTAAGCTGTCCAGTTTCCAACCTATCAAAAAGTTTGACAAGTCCTCTCCTGAAAAACAGAGAGCAAAACATTACTTGACCGACAGGACTCAGGAGAATGTAAAAGGGAATATGTTAATACATCCCTTGCAAAATAAAAAATTAACAATATGTTTACGTTCATACAACCATTTTCTGTACAACAGACATCAATAAGTAATGGAACAACTTGTATGAAAGACCTCAAAACAACGCAGGTCCCTCAAACAAAGAGGGGGAGCAACTTCAACTAACAACTTCAACTAAATTATTTGTATGAATTATTTAAAACACAAAATAGGAACAAATTTAAGCAGCTATAGTTATAGTTGATATCAATCACAGTAAGTGTCCAACAATCACAATATTCACGTGTTTAAAGGAAAAAATTTCAATCAGGTAACCAAAATTAAATTAAACTGAAATCCTATTCAAAGGAACGAAGTCCATGGAAGTATTGTTTGGATTAACAGCAATCAGAAAACCAAGGCAATTATATTAGGTTGAATATTCTCTAGAGGTTTGGGAAAATAAAAGGCTCAACCATTGAGTTAGGGGATGTTCTACAGTACATACAATGTACTTGATGCAGCTGTTTTTGTGCAAATAAAATTTGTAAACTTGTAAAATATTGTGTAAACCAAACAAAAAAAATTTGTAAAAGAAATGGCTGTACACAAAACTTTCAATGTACTCCACCCATTTGCCTCAGTTAGAGACAGCTAAGGGACACAAGTCATGTTCTAACAAAGTACAAAGATAGAGCTTAAATCAATCTTCAGCTGGTTTCATTTGTCACTCCAAAGAACATCATTCTGAAGAATTTGATAAAAGTTGACTGGTCGAGTACCTGTCTGGGTTAATTGTCTTGCGATGACCTAGGAATCTGCGATGCCCCTCAACAGCTCTTGCCATGTTACCTGAATGCGACAGGATGAACACATCACTCTCTATGGAAATTATGTAATCAAGTGCTGCAGTTTGTGATGGATGCTTGGCAAATGGTTTTAACTCTCCCTTGGTTGCCAACGTTTCCTACAAAAACCACCCACAAATTGTAATGCAATCAAACTAATTTATTAAGCAATCAACCTACAAATTGATTGAATTACCTTAAAAACTAAATTTGGGAAGCTGGACATCAGCTCTGAAAGGTGTCTATTACCACCATAGATTTCTCCAGCAGCAACATAAATTAATGTTGAGGGCGGATAACCAAGAGCTTGAAGAAATATCCCAGCTTCCTTGGGAGTTAGTGGACAAAAGCCTGCTATTCTCTGTTCCGTTGAGTTGATCTTTTTAACCTTCCAATGATTTGTGTTCTCCCTAGGAAGACAATAAAATAAGCAGAACCATAAGCTAATGTGTAATGACTCACATAATCATACCAGGACCACCACTCTAAACTAAAGGGCGGACCAAGTCATTCTCAAACCTGCCATAAATGATCCTTAACGTTAGATATAACAAATAACTGATTTCTTCAAAAAGTTCTGTAATTTTAACACTAGTATTCGAATTAACAGATTTGGAAATATTCACTGCATGTAAAAAATAATAGTCTTCTCTAACATCTTCAGAATATCCAAAATTAATGTCAAGCTTTTAAATTCTTATTGCAGATTCACAAAGGACAAATGATTGGCACAACTAATGCATAAATTTGGAAAATATAAAATGCCTTATGTAGAAGTATGACTCAATATTTAAGCCAGACAATAAATCTAGCATGTTTAAGTAGAATGTTTCTATTTCTGCACATGGATCTATATAAAACACATTAAATGACACAAATTTTCTACCTTTTTTTCCCCTTTTTTAGACAGCATAAATCCATAATTCTCACCTCATTATTCTCAACTCCTCAGATTCTGCATCAGTCAGACCATAAGTACAACCAGTAAAAGAAAGCATGTCTTTCTCATATCTGAGATGAAGAGCTATGTATCTCCCCCCGCGTGATCGCAGCCGTTCCACCAACTTCTGTGGTGTCAGCGTCATGCATGCTCAGAACCTAATTTAACAGGAAGCCCCATAGGAGACCTCTTAAATGCATGGATTCTGAAATAGAACATCTTGGATCATGTACATTTTATGTTGCTTGTAAGGTTTCAAATTTTTAAATGATTTCAAAGATTTTGAAAATCATGTGACATTCCAAAACCTTATATTTCTTAAAAGTTGACCAATCTTAATTTCAATCAACAGAAGGATATAACTTAGGAGTTTTCAAGAATGAGTTAGATATCATGTCTTAGAAAATAGACAAACCGAAATATGCTAGACATGCTCAATTGAGAAATTTTTTTAATTAGAACGCTACTATGAAATCCAAGAATTTTATCCAGATTACAGATCTAACAGGCACCAAAGTACTCTGGATTTTAATAATGTCCTTGATAAAGAAAAAAATAATATTTCCAATTAATAGTGCAGGAAACAAACATTCAAATCTAGATTAGAGTGACAAGGTTATTAAAC
Organism: Boswellia sacra; assembly: GCA_013180625.2. Taxonomy (NCBI): domain Eukaryota; kingdom Viridiplantae; phylum Streptophyta; class Magnoliopsida; order Sapindales; family Burseraceae; genus Boswellia; species Boswellia sacra. The sequence continues at coordinate 19,534 of SNVD02001748.1, read as the reverse complement.
AGAAGGCACAGAATTCAAACCTCTCCTAAGACTTCTATAGGTGGAGAGAAGCGAAGAGCATGATATAGAGCACGGCATCTCAACCTTTGTATATCAAGAGGCAAATCATTATTCGCAAGTCGTGAATCTGATTTTGCAACATGAATTACCTGCACAAATTAACTTGCTAAGTCACCCTTATGTTCAGACATCTCAAAATCAAATAAGGGAAAAATTCTAATGGGCAGACATAAAGTCACAAGCTAGAAACAAAATATTTACATGCCTGATAGTCCTTCCATAATTGTGTCATCTCTTGATAGTAACTCATGCCAGACCAAGAAGTAAAGTGTTTCCGGGCCCTAGGAACAGACTCCAGTTCCTTAGGGAGCTCCCTAACAATCCTCAAGTCTCTTTGCAATGTTTTGATGAAATGGAACTCATCAAATATATCTGAAAATGTACTGTGAACATAATTCATATAATGAGAACTTCTAATTTAAGGATATATCAAAATTGTTACAGGTTAAATAATATAGTTAGACCACACCTAGTACCTTAAGTTTTTACATAAATTGGTTTCCAAACATAGTATCGTACCCAAAATGACACAGTGATTATATTTTTGAATCCACACAACATGTCAATTTAAAAAATATTGAATTGTTTGTGTTCAGCCTACTTATAAGACACATAAGAGGCATGTGAGGCACGATAAACATGCAAGTACAAATGAGCTCCTTGCATATTAAATGGCAAATTAGAGGTTAAATAATGCCAATATGGCCCATACCCACAAGCTTAGGTTTTCAACCGAAGTAGAATCTTAACAAAAATAAAAGAAACGAATTATTTAGAATACCTTTAACAAGAATACTGGAGTATACCTTGAGTCTTGCCAGAATGAACGTCTATCCAATTGTGGAATGACCAATGTTGCATTCATTATGTGTGCCACAGCCACCATGTCTGATATCTAGAAAAGCATGGTTTTCAACCTCCAATCAGAATGGTGGAGATAGAAACAAATTGAACAACTAAACATAAAGTTGAACTCTATTATTAATTTAGCATATATATTATCACAAGAACGATCAACATAAGAGTGGTAAACAGAATTGATTATCTATTATTCGTCTCTCTAACCATCTATGCTGTATGGGAAGGAACTACCTTATTCTTTTTTTTCTATTTTAACCAAAATAATACTGAAGCATATAATTTCAAATGCAATTGGTAGCATATATTTAGGTAGTCTGGAACCATAAAGATAAAACTTATGTCAGCCATCTTACACCAGTGCGCATCTGATTTAATCCTCCGTTGCTTCTCACCGTAATGTAGTGGTCAGATTCATTGGCAGCTGACATTGCAAAGCAGAATTCAGATGAAGAACTATATAGGGAAAGAGCAAGAGAAAACGGCACACAGAAAAAGAGAGAGAGAGAGGGAGGAAGGGGCTGCGGGCAGGTAGGACTACTGGTATGCATTGTTTTGTTTGAGAGAGAAAATTGGCCAGAAATAGCTTGATAATAAGATGCAAGAATATCCTCCCTATAAGGCTACAAATGACCACAACAACCAATTATCAAACATTTAATAATACAGAATATACAACTCAAAATAAAATGAAGGCTATGGAGTGACCAAATACAATTTGAGCAAATTGGACCTCCAAAAGAAGGGTAATTAGATCTTCTTCCACTGGATTTTAGGGATAGGTTTCAGTACTGGATTCAAAAGAGAAAACAAAAACAGATGCATTTGATCTTACCTTTATATTTAGTGGTAGGCTTGACACATGGGTGCAAACCATGGCTTAAAGGAGCATCCCAAAGTTGTTCATCTGGCATCTGCAAAATTGCAAGTGGCAAAACCCGGAAATGCATTACCAATCAGATTATATATACATATATCTATATATCTTTTACCAACATTAAAAGAACACTGCTCTTCCAATTTCTTTGCTTCCAAAGGAGCACTCAGTAATGAAAAATATTGTTCTCATTAAAGAAAAAGATCTATGATAACATGTTTAATGCATTACTGCAATAATGAAAATTTGCTACAACTTCTGCTTCCTGTTGGTCTATTAGTACCTTAATTTTATTGATCGCATAACTATATCAACCTACATGACCTTGTCACCAAAATCTGTTAAAGCATTCACTCATTTTTTGGAGGCTGATCATGCAAAGTGGTAATTGAAACGCACATAAAGGCAATTTGGAAAAGAAGGTCATTAAAAATTTTAAAAGATTGAGACGGCCAAGTGAAATAGCAGTATCTGAAATTACAATGAAGCATAAGGACGCTACAACCCGAAATACATAAAGCGTTGAAAGTCACAAGCATATCCAACAAACTAGTCTTTTGGCATGATTTCAGTTTATGGATTTAATGAGGTTAACAAAATCTCACATAAGAATTCCAATTCTTTCATCATGTTTTAGAATTTTACAGAATGCTTTGAAAATCTAAATTAATCATATAGGCTTGCTTCACAATCCAATCAAGACCCACTTGTTCAACATTGAAATGTGAATCTTAGAGTATATATCACCCAAATCATAGTCATAGAACTACATATCAACTGATTCCAATTCAAAATACGATTTTTTCCCACAAGATCTTGAACTCTCAATTGGTTTCTACGCCTCAAATACAAGCTACTTCACTAAAACCCTCAAACCAATCAACATCTCTAAATAAAGACCAAAACCCACTTCGCAAAACACAAACTGAGAAAACCCCAACTAGTCATAACACCGAAAACAAAAACCCCACCATGAAAACAATACAATAAAAGCACAGAGTCAGCATTTTTAGGCAAAAGCACAACTATCCACAGGCCAAAACAGCAGAAAAAAGCAAATTTTACCCGCAAAGGTTGAGACTGAGAGTGAGACTCGACTTGAGATTGAGAATTTTGTGCAAAATGAGGGTGGTGCTCATCCTCATCCAATATGTTTGGTGTGTTGAGAAGAAAGAAGAAAATGATTGAGAAGGCAAAGAGAAAGATTGTTGTGTAAAGAACGACAGAGAAGAAAGAGAACTTTCTTGAGAAAAATTTTGCTGTTGACCGAGATCTTCTCATAATGTAAGAGCTTCCTCCCTGACTTACCATATCATCTCATCTCAGCTCAGCTCAAGTAGAATACTTAGAACTCTTGCATTACTTTCTGTTAAACAAAACATAGGAACAAATATTCCTGTTACTTTGTAGTCCCGTTTGCGGATCTTGAAGTTGAAAGGCGAAAGCATAGTGCTATGAATTGGGCCGGGTCGTTCATCAAATTGACCTGCAGTGGACTCGGATCGGATCCATACCCACCCGAATGTCTAAACCAAAGGCTTTTTTACTCTTTAGGTTATTCATCATCGCATTGTGCACAGTATTCCACTCAAAAGACATTTTATTCATTAATCTTTAACCAAATTTAATAATAATAATAATAAATTTTGCAAAGGCCTTCTTTACCATTATTTCTTTTTCATTTAATTTTACAAAAAAGAGATTATTTAAGAGTTGTGATACAAATTCTAAAATTTTTCTCAAAAAATCATGTATTTCAAATGATATGACATGAGATTAAAGCTATCCTAACACTTATTATATAATCATATCATCCATTTTTAGGATACATTTGGAAAAAGTATTATTATTCATTATTTAAATAAAAAATGTTCATATTCACCCTATTATTATAAGAAGCAATGATAACTTCCCAAATTTTTATCACAAATCTTATCCTAAATTATATGATAAAGGTAGTGTTATTTATTGAATGTATTATAAGATAATGTGATAAATCATTATTTTATCAACACATCTACTTGAAAATCATTAATTGAATATACATAATTTGAGGTATAATTTAGGAGGTGTATCATTATTCTATTATAAATAAACCCTTTATTAAATTTTTAAAACTTATAAATGTTTATGAAATATAATTCTATAATTTTAAGAGTTTGATCACTAACCAATAAAATCAAATGGATCAAACTTTAATGGAATAAAAATGTAAATGAAATAGAAAATCTTTCAAAAGTTTGATTACAAAATTCATTAGGTATTAAACATCTATAAATTAATCTTTCACATAGCTTGTGAAATTATTATTTATTATTTATGTAGTTTTTCATTCAATTAAATTCCAACCCATTAAATTTTTACAAGTTTCTTTTAGTAAACTTATGAAAAAAAAAAGTGTTTTATAACTTTTTATTCATGATTATTTTACCCATCAAATAGATCGATAAGTAAGAAAGACCACTATGAGAAACACTCTTTTTTTTTTTTAAATTAAAGGGTATGTTAACTAGATTTGATCAATCCATTTGGGGTCCAAGTTAACAAGACACGGTGCATATGATAATCATTGAAATATTAGGGGCTTGTCAAACTTGCATGTGCCCGAATTGGGCCCCACCAACAAGGTTCCTAGAAACAAAGTTGAATAATGTAGGGCCGTTTCTTTAACTTTTGTTTGACTTGTTTGACAAAATTGTTCACTTCCCAATTCAACATCTAAGAAGCAAAACTGGAAATTTAATGTGTTCCTCAGTTACCAATGGCCTATTCTTCTGCTGCATCTTCTTCTTCTACTCAAATGGAGTACGATATCTTCTTGAGTTTTAGAGGCTAAGATACTCAGAAGAGTTTTACTGACCATCTATACGCTGCTTTGCATCAGAAAGGAATCTTCGCTTTCAGGGATGATGAAAGACTTTAGCAAGGGAAAGAGATTTCATCAGAGCTATGGAAAGCTATTGAAGGATCAAGACTTGCAGTCATAATCTTATCCAAAGATTATGCTTCTTCTACATGGTGCTTGGATGAACTAGCAAAGATTGTTGGCTGTAAGATGAAGGAACACAAGGTTTTTTGCCAGTCTTTTATGACGTGGATCCATCAGATGTGAGAAAACATATAGGGGATTTCAAGAAAGCCTTTGATAAACATGAAGTTGGAAATAAGGAGAAAGTGCAGAGGTGGAGATCAGCAATTACCCAAGTTGCCAATCTCTCTGGATGGCATTTGGTGGAAAGGCATTGATTCTCCCTTATGAAGAGCAATTTAATTCCCTTGAAAATTTTAATTCAAATATGTGTAAACATGGAATTTCCTGAGATGGGTAAACATAGCATTTGTTGCATATTTATCATTAAAGTATGTTTGTAAAGAAGTAGTTTAATTACGTTGAAATTTTTAATTCACATATGTGTAAACATAGAATTTGTTGTATATTCTGATCATTAAAGTATAATCATAATATTATTGTGTTATTATATTGCCTGGTTTGAATAACTAATGGGCACATCATACCCAACCCCTACCCCTTTTTTCCATAGGCATGAACCAAAATTTATCAAAGACATTGTTGAAGAGATATTGAAAAGACTGAATCTAACACTGTCATATAATGGCGCTGAGGATGACCTTGTTGGTATAGGGTCCCGTATAAGGGAATTAATGGTTACTTACAGCCTAGATTGGATGATGTTCGCTTCATTGGCATCTGTGGTATGGGCGAAATCAGTAAAACAACCCTGCTAGAGTTTTATATGATAGGCTATCTCGGTTCAATATGAAGGTAAGAGCTTTCTTGAGAATGTCAGAGAAGCCTTTGCTGAGAATGAGGGTCTACGTTGTTTGCAGGAACAACTTCTGTGTGATGTCCTTATAATGGAAAGTAATTTAAATGTATTGCTTCGTCATGGAGGAATTGAATTGATTAGAATGAGGGTGTGTTGCAAAAGGGTGTTTCTTGTTCTTGATGATGTGGATAAGTTGGAACAATTACAAAATTTAGTTGGAAAAAAAGAATGGTTTGGTTCTGGTAGTAGAATCATCATTACAACTAGAGATGAACATTTCCTAATGTTAAATATCTATATAGAAGTTTAGGATTATGTTTCTATTAGATACATATTTGATTCTCTTTCTTATTTTGTTTCTCCTTATTGTACTATATATATGTACACCTCTTTATAATGGAATACACACAAAAATTATTTCTCCTAAATTCGTTTTTCCCTCTCTCTCTCAACATGGTATTAGAACAGGATCAAGATCCTCCTTCCTTTCTCCTCTTTTATAAAAAAAAAAAAATCCAAAACTCTAACCGTTTCTGCCTAAAGCAAATCAGCCACCTCCGGTCAGTGGTGACAGTCACCGCCTGCTTGTCTGAGATCACCGGCAACCGACGCATCTCTCATCACCAAATACATCAACTTGTAGATCGGGTCATCCTCGTCATTCTTTTCTTCATCACTGTCACCAGAATCTCACCAAAAACGCTTCAAAACGGTTAAAAACCATTCGCCGCTATTGCTGTTCATCATCGCCGACCGGCGAGTGGTGTCTCACCTCCACTGCCAAGTGATAGATCAGCCCCTCCCCGTCAACTTTCCCTTATTGGCCGATCACTAATTCTCGTCGGAAAGTCTCCAAAAGTCAAAATTCTGCTTGGAAGCCACCAGACAAACCACCACAAACCACTGCGGCTTACACTAGCGGTCGGAAAAGCTTCTGCTGTTACCGATCTAGCACCTGTAGACTTAGCCATCACTGTCCGATCGCCAGAAGTCGCCACCGGAGAGTGTTTGGATGTTTAAGGTTAGGGGCTTCTTTGTCACTTTTTAAAATTGTGTTTGGGGTTTCCATGGCTTCTCAACCGTCCTCTAATCCTCCTAGAGTTGGCGGTTTCATCACAGCCGTAAAATTGAATAACTTCAATTACAAGTTATAGGCAAAAGTAGTAACCAAATATCTGATTGGCCAAGGAAAACATAATTATCTTACACAAGATCTTCCATCGTCTGATTCAAAGGAGTATGCTAAATGGATTCAGGAAGACAATTTGATTACTACATGGTTGTAGAACAGTATGGAGCCATCACTTGCGGCAACTGTGATGTGGGTTGATACTACAAAAGAGTTGTGAAATTCACTTGAAGACAGGTTTGGCGGATCTCAAAATGTCTCTCACATTTTTTATGTTTACTCTACTTTATTTTCTTGTCAGCAAGGTGATAGAATGTTAAGTGAATATTTAGGAGAAATTGAAAGATTAATGGGTGAGCTTAACTCTTATCGTCCTGTTACTACTGATGTTGAGACATTACGTAAACAATACGAAGAATTATTTGTTGTCAAATTCTTGTCTAGCTTAAATCCTGTTATGAAAGTACTAAGAATAATATCTTGACTGAGAAAGATCTCCCAAGCCTTAAAACGGCATATGCTCGACTCCAACGGTTACCCACCTCTCAACATAATCAGGAAGCTTTTGCCTTAGTTGTGTCTGGTAGTCGAGGCAGAGGATCTTTTTCTAGACGGAGTAGAGGGCGTGTTAGAGGTCGAGGTGGAAGAGTTCCTTGTTCCTATTGTGGTAGCCTTAATCATCCTTCAAAAAAGTGTTGGGATAAATTTGGAAAACCTGAATGGGCAAATCAAAGCTCTGAGGAGCGTCTTTCTGTTGGTAATTTATCTAACTCTCATGCTCCACCTTCTGCGTAGTCTGCTCATAAATTTGAAGGTAAACTAGCCAGTGAGCCTTCCGCTTCTTTACTCTAAACAGGTAGGTCCACTGCCTTATTTTCTTTTTCGTACCCACATCATTGGATTATAGACTCTAGAGCTTCTTCTCGCATGACTGGTAATGATTCTCTTTTTAGTTCATTTATCCCTTCTAACAAACAGTCGTCAGTCGATCTTGCTGATGGTTCTAAAACCCAAGTACAAGGGTCTGGAACCATTCGTACATCTAGTTTTCATTTATCTTCGGTGTTACATGTTTCTAAATTTTCTGTTAATCTTTTATCCGTTAGCCAGTTAATTAAGAATTTAAATTACTCAGTTACTTTTTTTCCATCCTATTATATTTTTCAGGATCTTGGTACGAGAAAGATGATTGGTGGCAGGCATGAAAAGAATGGCGTTTATCACTTGGTTGAAGCAGTTTCGTCCTCTTATACAGCTTTTGCTTCTTCTGTCTCTTCAGAATAATGGCATTATCGTTTAGGTCATCCTTCAAATAAATTGCTCCAGCATATGGTTTTTTCTAGTTCAACTCAAATTGAATGTGAGTCTTGTCAGTTAGGTAAACATTCTCGTTTTTCGTTTCGTAGTCGAGTCAATAAAATTAGTGACTAATCGTTTGATCTGGTTCACTCAGATGTATGGGTTCCTTGTCGAGTTACCAACAGTCATGCGTTTAAATATTTTGTATCCTTTGTGGATGATCATTCTAGAGTTACTTGGTTGTATCTGTTAAAAGATCGATCTGAGGTCCCTAGTATGTTTCAAATGTTTTACAATGAAATAAAGACTCAGTTTGGTATTTCTATTAAAGTTTTACGTTCTAATAATGCTTTAAAATATACTTCTTCCTCATTATCTACTTTTTGTAGTAGTAATGGGATCTTACATCAAACATCATGTGTTTACACCCCTCAGCAGAATGAAGTTGCTGAGCGAAAAAATAGACATTTGTTAGATGTGGCTCGCACTCTGTTATTTCATATGAAAGTCCCATCAAAATATTGGGGGGAAGCATTACTTACCGCCTATTACCTCATTAATAGGGTTCTTTCTTCAATTCTTCATTTTCAGTCTCCGTACTCCATCTTATTCCCTAATCAACCCGCTTTTCCTCTTCCTCCTCGTATTTTTGGTTGTGTTTGTTTTGTCCATCTTTATAGGGTTTCTGATAAACTATCTCCTTGGTCCACCAAATATATTTTTCTTGGGTATTCTAAAACTCAGAAAGGTTACAAATGTCTTGACCCTTGCTCGGGAAAAACTTTTGTAAGTGCAGATGTCACCTTTTTTAAGTCCACACCATATTTTTCATCTAGTGGTTCTAGACTTGATACTCGTCTAGTTGATCCTCCAATACCAGTGTCAGTTCTACCATGTCCCTCTACTCCACCACTCCTAGTTTATTCTAAGCGAAAGCCACATCAATCCAGTGCTAAACAAGATGATTTACTACTCACTGATCTGCCCGTCATTCAAGAGTCTGCTTCTACTCCAGATCCGACTCCTTCTACAAATGAGTATTCTGATCTTGATCTCTCTATTGCTCTTCGCAAAGGAACTAGAAATTCTCAGAGGTATCTTATCTCTCAATTTGTCGCCTTTAATGCCTTATCATTGTCTGCTTGCTCTTTTGCTTTGTGTTTATCTGTGGTTTCTATTCCTAAAAATTATCAAGAAGCTTTGGCTCATCCTGGCTAGAGGAAAGCTATGGAAGATGAGATGTCAGCTCTTTGCGATTGTGGTACATGGAAGTTACAAAAATTACTAGACGGTAAAGAAGTGTTTGGTTGTCATTGGGTCTTTGTTATCAAATATCATCCTGATGGTACTATTGAACGCTTAAAAGTTCGTCTTGTTGCTAAAGGGTACACTCAAATGTATGGTGTTGACTATGTTGAGACTTTTTGTCCCGTTGTCAGGCTCAATTCAGTCCGCATTCTCATTTCCCCAACCGTATTTTTTGACTGGCCCCTATTCCAGCTAGATGTCAAATTCTTGTATGGTGATTTACACGAGGAGGTTTATATGGAGCAAACACCTGGATTTGTTGCTTAGGGGGAGTTAACCAACTCTGTTTGTAAGTTAAAGAAGGCTATTTATGGTCTGAAGCAGTCACCTAGGGCCTGGTTTAAAAAATTGAGTGGCGTTTTGGCTTCGATCAACTTCTCCTGTTGTCAATCTGATCACTCAGTGTTTGTTAAACATACAAGATCAGGTATTGTTATACTTGTGGTGTATGTGGATGATATCATTGTGACTGGGAGTGATTCTAATGGCATAGAAGAAGTGAAAAGACAGCTAAAAGCACATTTTCAAATAAAAGACTTGGGGCAACTCAGATACTTTCTTGGTCTTAAAGTTCTAAGGAGTAAAAAATGTATCATTTTATCTCAAAGAAAGTATGTGCAAGACTCACTTGATGAGGGTCTAAGCCAATAGAGACCCTTATGGATCCTAATATAATATTGGACGGTGACAGCAGTTTAGATTTTGAAGATAAGAAAAGATATAGAAGTCTTGTGGGAAAGTTGATTTATCTTACTGTCACTAGACCTGATATTACTTTTGCAGTGGGAGCAATTAGTTAGTATATGCAAAATCTGAATAAGATCCATTAGGATGCGGTATGTAGAATTCTACGATATCTAAAACAGTCCATTGGCAAAGGAATTCTTTACAAGAAAGGTAAAGAGTTGGACATTATTGGCTATTCTGATGCTGATTGGGCTGGATCTAAAACCGATAGGAAGTCCACAAGTGGATATTGTACTTTCTTGGGAGGCAATCTAGTGACTTGGAGAAGCAAGAAATAAAATGTAGTTGCGAGATCTAGTACAGAGGCAGAGTATCGTGCTATGGCTCATACAACATGTGAGATTATGTGGGTCAAGAATTTCTTAACTGAGATTGGAATTGACTTCAAAAAGCCATAAAAATGTTTTGTGATAATATGGCTGCAACATATATTGCTAGCAATCCAGTTTTTCATGAAAGAACTAAACATATTGAAGTAGATTGTCACTTTGTTCATGAGGCTGTAATGAGTGGAGAGATTATCACTCTTTATGTTAAGTCTGAAGACCAAATTGGAGATCTTTTTACCAAGGCAGTTCATAAAGGAGTTTTTCTTCATCTATGCTCCAAGTTGGGCATCGAGAATATCTATACTCCAACTTGAGAGGGAGTGTTAAATCTCTATATAGAAGTTTAGGATTGTGTTCCTATTGGATACATATTTAATTCTCTTTCTTATTTTATTTCTCCTTATTGTACTATATATATGTACAACTCTTTACAATGGAATACACACAAAAATTATTTCTCCTAAATTCGTTTCTCCCTCTCTCTCTCAACACCTAACAAGTCATGGAGTAAAAAATATATACAAGGTCAAATGATTGAATAAAATTGAAGCTCTCAAGCTCTTTCGTTTGAATGTTTTCAAAAATGAACATCCCACAAATGGTTATGCTGCACTCTCAGAACACTTTGTATATTATACCCAAGGGCTTCCATTAGCTCTTAAAATATTGGGATCCTTTTTGTGTGGAAAAAGCGTTAACCAATGGGGAAGTGCCTTGAAGAGACTACGAGAAGTTCCTAATGAAGATATTTCGAGATCACTAAGAATTAGTTATGATGGACTAGGCAAAAGAGATCGGAAAATGTTTTTGGATATTGTTTGTTTCTTCAAAGGGAAGGATAAATATTGAGTCATGAAGAAATTAGATAGTTGTGGTTTCAACTCGGAGATAGGATTACGTGTACTCACTGATAAATCTCTATCACTATATCATACAACAAATTGTGTATGCATGATTTGTTGCAAGAATTGGGTTGGGAAATTGTTTGTGAAAAATATCCTGAGAAGCCTGGCAAATGGAGTAGATTGTGGTCCTATGATGGCATTCATAATGTTCTGACAAAAAATAAGGTATGATTTCTTTAATAACAAGAGCATAATATATATTTGATATTTCATTTCACAAAATTTCAGGCAATAACTTCTCTTTATATAAATTATCAACTCCTTGATTCTTTTTTTTCTTTTAATTTTAATTTTGGAAACAGATGCAGTTGAAGGTATAATCCTTGACAAGACCCAAAAAAAGAGTATTATCAACCTTAATGGTGAATCCTTTTCAACAATGAGCAACTTGAGACTACTGAAAATCAGTAATGTTCACCTTTATGAAAATCTTCAATACCTCTCTGAAGAGTTACGGTTTCTTAAGTGGCATGAATACCCTTTAAAATCTTTGCCTTTAAGGTTCGACCCTGAGAAACTTTTTAAACTCAACATGTGTTATAGGTAGATGAAATATCTTTGGAAGGGTAGAAAGGTATTACTTAATTATTTCTTATAATTATAATATTTTAAACTTCAAGGAAGCAAACTTTTGATGTAGTCACTTTTATTTATTTTATTTTATTTTTGTCTTTCTAACAGTGTTTTACGAAGTTGGAAACCATTAAACTCTGTCATTCCCCCAAGCTTGTCAAAACACCAGACTTTATTGAGATTCCAAATCTTAAGGAGCTCAATCTTGAAGGTTGTACAAAATTGCACAAGGTTCATAAATCAGTTGGAGTTCTTAAAAGACTTATTATATTGAATTTGAAAAATTGCAAAAGTCTTGTGAGTTTTCCAAGTGATGTTTGTGGTTTATAATCTCTCAAGATTCTTAATCTCCATGGATGCTCAAAGCTAGAGGAGCTGCATCAAAACTTGGGGAAAGTTGAATATTTAGAGGAACTAGATGTAAGTGGAACTACAGTAAGACAAATGCCATCTTCCTTTGTTTGGTTGACAAACCTCAGAACTCTCTCTCTTCATGGATGGAAAGAGCAACCACCCCAAACTTGGAAGTCATTTCTTTTTATCATTGTTGATGCCAAAAAGAAATATTGATCCCGTTGCTCTAATGTTTAGACCTTGGTGATTGCAATCTATTGGAAGGATAAATCCCTAGCGATCTTGGCCCCATATCCTCGTTACAAGAATTAAATTTAAGTAGAAACAATTTTGTTGGCCTACCGTGCTTCAGTCAACTTTCACAATATCAAATTCTCTGCTTGGAAAAATGTCCAAGGCTCCAGTCATTGCCAGAGCTTCCACCAGAAATAGTTTTTGTTGGGGCGAAAGATTGTCCTTCATTGGAAACAGCATCAAGTATGCTAGAACTAAAGACTTCTCCACAAATTGGATTGCATTTTTTAAATTGCTTCAAAGTGGCAATACAACATGGAAAGCCATTTGTGGCGGGCTGAAACCGCCACAAAAACCCTTTTACGGCGGTTATACGACCGTCGTATAACCGTTGTAAAATGGTTTCTGCGACGGTTTCAACTCGCCGTAAATGGCTTTTTACGACGGTTTAGTTGTTCGACGTAAAAATAGATGACGAAATGGAATTGGCATATAACACATCGGTTTACGACAGTTTAAAACCGCCGTATATAGACTTTTTACGTCGATCACGAAGCCGTCGTAAAAGGAATCTTATACGGCGGTTCTTAAACCACTGTATAATGTCCTTTTTACGGCGGTTTATTAACCGCCGTATAAGGACCCTTTTACGGCGGTTATAAACCGCCATAGAATGTCCCATTTTGAGGTGGTTTATAAACCGCCGTAAATGGATTAATTTAATGTTGGAGGAATCTTTTTATGACGACCAAGAAACCGTTGTAAATGATTTTTTTTTTTGAAATTCTTTCTTTGTTTAATATTGTTTACTGTTTAAAGATTAAATAACTTGTCTCGCAAAAATATTTTGATATGTTTCTCCAATCATTGGATAAATATGATGAAATCAAATCAAATATCAAGATATATCACATAAATAGTTTAACCATAACGTAAACAAATCAAACATAACTCAATCATGATTCACACAGTTCAACATCATATAATCAAATAGTTAAACATCTGATTAGTTACATAATTCAGCAACGTCCACAAAACTCAATCATCTGATAAGTAAGCCGTAAAACTTGGCAAACAACCAGCAAGAATAAATTTGTAACCAAGATTATAATCATTAAGTAACATTATGTATTTTAAAACAAATTGTTTAATTTCATTTATATACCTATTCATTCTCGTCGTTTGAATCACGATTTGTGAGGTTGTTTGTTCCATGACTATCATATTGGAAACGACTATGATGTCCACTTGAAGCATTTGGGACCTATTTATAAAAAAAAAAAAAGAAACATAAGTAAAAAATATGAGTCAAATGAAACCACATTTTTAAGTTTAAAAATAAGCAAATACCGGTCTTGTAACATGCCGCTCTGGAAATTCTGGAAACCTCTCCTGTAGGAAGGAAACGACTTCATCATACATCATTTTCATGTTGTTGTGATCTTGCTTTAAGTTGTTGTGTGCTTCATTCAAGTTTTTGTGTGCTTCCTTCAAGTTATGGTGTTCTTGCTGCAAAGTACCCAACCCTTCCCTCAAGTGAACATCCGATGAGCTGCTGCCTTGCACGTCAGTCAGAGATGGACCAAAACCATATGTCTGGGCATAACTACGATGATCAAGTCCCATTACATTGTCAAATACTTCTTCTCTCACTTGTTTAGTTTGTTGGTCTTTTGGAAATTGAGACAAACCTTCATTAAATTGACTCTACAACATAATAAAAAGAAATAACAACTTAATAAAGATAATGTATTATGCAAAAATTAATTTACAGATAGTGGATAAATAAATAATTCAAAAGATTAAAGAACTTAAAATTATTTATGCACTTTCATCATCACCTACTTTGCCATTACTTTTTGTTCTTGTCTTGACAAAGACACTAATGCGATCAGTTTGCTCTCCATTCCTTATCATCTAAACAAGAAAATAACAGAACTACAATAATACAACTACTAAAAAGATATAAGTAAATCTTGATAACCAACATATAAAGAGCGTATAAACAAACAAATGTAACTTACCTCTTCTCGTTTCTGAGCAAATGGCGTGCGGCCTGTTCGATGAAGTGCAACTTGTTGTGCTCGATTTACCTTATTCTTCTCTATAGCTTCCTATAATATAAACAAGGTTAACAACAATTATATTATATGACTTACAATATAAATACAAAGAAATATGAAATCTACACTTTTGTTATTATGTTAGGCACATACTTTAGCCTGTTTTGTTCCCCAATAAGCTACAAGAATAGGCCACTGATCCGGCTGAACTCTGGGAGGAGTGAATTGTAACCGATCCTCATTCGTATCATATTTTTTGTAGTACTCCCTCTTTACACGAGATTTCCAATCCCGCCAAAGGTTCCAAATATGTTGTAAACAATGGGGTCTATACTCATCAGGAACATCTGTATTATCCTACAAGAACAAATTGCAATAGATTAATCGAGGTACAAATACATATACATGTTATCTTATTGATTTCTTAAAGATAAATAACCTTCACTTCTTTCCAGATGGCATCCAAAAGATGTGATGACATATTTTGCCACCGAGGACAAGTCAATGGAGCCATGTTGCCATTTTTGGCTATGATTCCAAGTTGGGTGGTTAATTTGTCTTTGTTTGCGTTTATTGGTTGCCATTAAGAGTTAAACTGAATATGCAACCTTTGGCCTGTACCCCACTCACGAACAGTACGAGCTGCTCCACGTCCTCTCACAACACCTGATGTACCACCCGTATCTATAAAAAAATAACAACAAATGTTTAAACAATCTTAAATTTAAAAAAAATTAAAATAAACATGTATATGCCTTCATTATTCATTTGAGTTTGAGAAGATGTTGCCGATTGTCATCGAGCTTCTACTTCTCATTGTATTATACTCTCCATGGAGGTGTCTCTTGGTCTATTTGGCGGCATAGTTATCTATTCAAAAAACATTCACAGTCAAAGAATTCTAATATATTTTTTTAAGTTCCACGATAATTAATATATGCATATAATAAAATATTACAATCCATACAAGTTCAATTGAACAAATTATATATTTCATTTATAAAAAGTAATGGTTACACATAGTCGAGGAGAAATCACATAATTAGACAAAAGAAGAATGCCCCTAAAACAAAAGCCATATAAAAAAAATCATGTAATAAAAAAAAAACATGTCGAACAAAGTACTGTCAATCAAAATCATCCATATCATCATCATTGTCTTCTCGATTAATGATCACTGTTGTTCCCTCAACTCCTTGTCTAACCCATTGAACATCTTCCTCACAAAAATAACCCCTTTCATCTAGTTCTTGCTGTGTATATAACTCAACTTGTGACGCCATGTTCCCAATAGATAAATTTTTGGAAGTAAGATCAAATGTATCCCTTGTTGACATTTTAAGAACAACATGCCAATCTTCATCTACAGGATCTTGGATATAGCAAACCTGCTCCGCCAAAATGAAAGGTTCATCATCAATACTGTTATCTTTGTATAACAGATGATTAAAATTAACCATTGTGAAGTCGAACTCATCACATTTCTTTCCAGTCCGATTATCAACCCAATTACACTTGAACAAGATGAAAGTCATGTCATTGACATATCAAATTTGAATTATATTTGTTAACACTCCAAGAAATGTTACACTGCTGGAAAGAGGGTTTTGATCTCATGCACTAGCATAACTCATGGTATCAGCCTTCAAAATAACACCAAATTGTTGCATGCTTTTGTGTTTATCTACATCCTTGGTACGAAATTTGAAGCCGTTAACAACATAAGATTTATAGCTACGTGCATCCCATTTAGGGCCATTAGCTAAATGAATGATTTCCTCAGACAATGATACATTTGAGGTCTCTTGTAAGGAGTGAACCTGTGGAAACACATATAGTTAGCAACAAAAATCTCTATAGCAACAAAACGTTAACTAAATTTCTAGCACTTACATGATCTCGAAACCATTCGTGGAATTTTCTGTAATGCTCTTTTTGAATTTCATGAATAGAAGAACGTGACATTTCATTATGAATTTCATTAAGATGCTTTATGTGCGAGAAGACATTGGAAGATATCAAAAAGAGATAAAAGTACCTTTACTTAGTTGTATAGTAAAAAGAATTGAGGTAACGAAGGAAAATTATGCATATCTTACTCTCAAAATGGATCAATAGAAGTTGTATTGACTAGCACATATCTATGTGCTTGAACCCAAGAGATATGATCAAGTTCGAATTGCTCTCCTTCATCAGAGGTACCATCTTTATTCCGAGGTCCTCGATTGAGTTTAGTTTCCACTTCATCGAGATATCTTGAACAAAAGTTTGTGCACTCATCCATTAGGTATCCTTTAGCAATAGAAGCCTCAGGATGTGCATGATTACGCACATATCTCTTCAGAGTTAGCAAACACCTAGATAACCTATGAAATTTATAAATACCAATCAATTCATTTAGAATTTATGAAAATTAAAAGACATTAACATGGTAGTTCCTAGTACCTCTCAATTGGATACTGATGCGTTCGAAACTAGCAAGTATACTAGTCGCACAAGTAATAAAGTGATGAGTAAGATATCGTTCCCACGAGGATTGATTCTAATTGAATTTGTTATTCGAAAGCAACAATAAACTAAACAGGGGGGTTTTGTTGAATGATTACTAAATGAAATAAGAATGCAAGTAAAGAATAACAAAACAGAAAGTTAATTTGAATGAAAAATCAATGAGAGAAACCTGGTTAAGGGATCCTTCTCTACCACAAGATATGGATTTGCGAATTAATTGTAGAATTGTCATCCAATTACACCATTGAAATTATCAACCGTAGATAACAACAAGCTCTGTTATCCCAATCTTTCCTTACTTTGTTGTTAAATAAAATAGGCTCTTTACTTAATCTCTATCCATTAAACAACCAGAACAAGCTCTCTAAATTTAATTCAATGGATGCATTATGAAAAGAAAGACAGGTTGATCTAAGCAATAAACACACAAGCTCGGATTATTTAACTTAGGTTATATTCTCCAATTGCAATCTCTGATCACAATTTTGCTACTAATGATTAGAAATTCAAGACAATTACGGATCAAGATTTCTAGTCTAGCAATAGACAATATCCAGATTATATTCAGTTGGCCACCAAATACAATCCAGCAAGCAATCATAAGCATTAAACATGGGAAAATACAAGCAACTTCAATTAGAGAATTGGATAACAATTCCTTGCACAATCAATTCACAAAAACCATATCAAGGGCTTTGAAATCACCCTCAACCAATTCAGATTTAGTTACATATATTCAGACAGAACACAAATACAATAGAATATGGAGACATTCCAGAAAATGAGAGGAAAAGGGAAAACTTAGCAAATTTGATGAAATCTATTAAGATTTGTAGTTCTTCCTCTTTCCAAGCCTTCAATCTCCTTCAAGAACTCCAAGAGATGAGAGAAATCCAAAGATGCAGCCTCCTCCACGTTCTCCCCTCTTCAAGTTATGAAAATAAAACCCTAAAATGTGTTTAAATACTCTGCTACAGTAACGTGCTACAGTGTCCCGTATTATACATGCTACAGTGATGTGTGGAATTACATTTCTACACTTCTCACACTGTTTTGATTACAACTTTCGGTACACTGAATGGATTCATAAACCGTAAATTTCTCCAAAAAGTAGACTTCGAGAGCTTTTCAACGGTATATGATATGTCATCGGGTTCATTGTATATCAATACAATTAAATCCGAGAAGATGGTTGACTAGCAGAGGTGAAAATGAAGGGTTTTACTCCATTTTTGTGCAAGTTGCTCCAAAACTCCTACAAACATCAAAACCACACAAAAACAATAAAAATACAAGGAATATAGCAAAGAAACATGGACGAATTGATATGAAAGTAATACATAAATAGACACCTATCAAATTCCCCCACACTTAGACTTTGCTAGTCCTCGAGCAACTACGACAATATGAAATAAAACTAAACCGAAACAGAATCAACAAAAAATTAAAACACACAAATGCTTCATCTTGCAAATAGGCCTCAAAGATTGTACTTAATTATAACCCAAGGAAAACTTCAAAATAATGCACTTGATCAAGAATTTTATCTCAAAGATTAGTTTCGCTTCATTTCAATTCCTCAAGTGTGTGTGTGTAGAGCCATTCTCACCTAATCACTTGTAACCCGGATGAGTTTATGCATAAAAATGAATCATATTTAATATTGAAGATGTGTGTATAAATGAACTCCATAGGCTTGCTTTTCAAGTCACTCTCCACTAATGTAGACATGCACAACACCAAGGATCAAGTAGGACTTTATTAAGCTTGTAACGTTTGGCTTGGGTGAAGGTATGATAAAGGATAATAATTTGGCTCAAATCACCCACAAACACATAAAATCATTCAATATCATTCAAGATTATGTAGAGCTCAAGCCATGACATAAAAAAATTTATTCTTATTCATCAAATGGACTCTCCCAACTTATTCAAACATCGAAACTCTCTTTTTTTTTTTTCCTTTTTTCTTTTTTTTTTGTTTTTGTAGAAAGCAAAAGAAAATACACCCCCACACTTTGTTGTTTCATTCTTTTTAAGAACGCCCAAGGGTATAGAACTCTTTTTTTTCTTTTTTTTTTTAACTACAATTCCACTCCCCACACTTAAACAATACATTGTCCTCAATGTTTAAGTACGTGGAAGATAAGTACAGATTTTTTTTTCTCTTTTTTTTTTTTTTACAAACATAATAAAACTCACTTGCATTGCTCATGGCATAATCAAACCTCCTCTAACTTCCCTAAACCAGAACATAGCTCAAAATGTAATTGCGAATGATTTACATGCTCATAGGTAAGGGGTAAACTGTTTGGAACAATTCAATTAAGGTTAAGAAATCTTTTAGTGAGTTAACAAAGAAAAAGGTTTACAGAGGCTCAAAGGGGTAACTAGGGATCAATTTTAGTCAAGGTTGGCTTTTAAGGCTCAAACGATCCAAAGATGGCCTAAATCATTTCCCTAATGTTGCACAGTCTAGGATTTCGCCTCGAGTGACCAT
>SNVD02001741.1:0-15403 GCA_013180625.2 Boswellia sacra | reverse complement strand
TGAATATAAGCAATCCACGTTATGAATATAAGCAATCCAACAATTTCTCCCCCTTTTGTTATCATCAAAAAGATTTAATCAAATTAATTACTCCCCCTAAATATATTCTCCCCCTTAACATATGCTACCATTCAAAGATTATCATATAAAAACAAAATTAAGACATATCCAACATGCCTAATTCTCTTCTAATTATGCAAAAAATATCTTGACTAAGAGGTTTAGTCATATTTAGGTCTAGGGACTAATTCCCAAACTTGATTTCTCTCAAATTGGTTCAATTCTTCTTGCATAGCCAAAATCCAACTTTTGTCATTTTCGGATTCTTTAAAAGATTTTGGTTCAAATTGAAAGACAAATGCAAAATGATTACAAAAGTTCCCAAAAGAAGATCTAGTTCTCATACCTTGTGATGGTTCACCAATAATGAGATCTTTAGGGTGAGCTTTTACGTACCTTCATTCCTTTGGTAATTCTTGGAAAGAATCATTTACTTCCTCAAGCTTTTCTTGTTGAAGTTGTAATTCATCTTGGCTCTTTTCATCAAGCCTTGATTCCTTGATTTGCCTTTCTACCTCAACAATATCATCATCTAAATTCTTTGAAGAAATAACATTGTTTCATCAAATTCAACATGCATAGATTCTTCAATAGTAAGAGTCTTTTTGTTAAAAACTCTATATGCCTTACTATGGTTGGAGTAGCCAACAAAAAATTCCAACATCGGCTTTTGCATCAAATTTTTCAAGGTTATCCTTAGTATTTAAAATAAAACATTTACATCCAAAAACTTTAAAAAATCCAATGTTGGGTTTTCTTCCTTTCCAAAGTTCATAAGGAGTTTTCTTTATTAAAGCTCTAATATGGACTCTATTGATTATAAAGCATGCGGTATTAACGGCTTCGGCCCAAAAATATTTGGCAAATTATTTTCAAGTAACATGGTCCTAGCCATTTCTTGGATAGTCCTATTTTTCCTCTCAACAACACCATTTTGTTGTGGAGTTCTAGATGAGGAAAAATTATGCTCAAAACCATTTTCATCACAAAGATTTTCAAATGCAACATTGTCTACTTCACCACCATGATCACTCCTAATGGACACAACAGAATAACCTTTTTTATTTTGGACTCTTTTTGCAAATTTTGAAAAAGCTTGTATGGCCTCATTTTTAGTTTTCAAGAATAATACCCAAGTGAATCTTGAATAATCATCAACAATAACAAAAACATAATACTTTCCACCAAGGCTTTGAGTTCTTGATGGTCCAAATAAATCCAAATGAAGTAATGGTAGAGGTTTATTTGTTGAAATAAATTTCTTTTGTTTAAAAGAAGTTCTCACTTGTTTTCCAAATTGACAAGCATCACAAATCTTATCCTTTTCAAATTTTATTTTTGGAAGACCATCAACTAAATCATTTTTAGAAATTTTGAAATTGTGTCCATGCTAGCATCACCTAATCTTCTATGCCATAACCAAGCATCATGATTAACAATGAAACAATTTTCTACATGATCATTAACATCAATATCAATTGTATAAATATTACACATCTATTACCAACAAATAATGTCTTATTGTTACTAACATCCTTAATCACACATCTATTAGGCTCAAAAGTAACAAAATATCCCTTATCACATAATTGACTAATGCTAATCAAATCATGTTTTAAACCATGAACAAGCAAATCATCTTTAATAATAGGTAAAGAAGGGTTACCAATATCACCATGTCCGATTACCCTTCCTTTGGCATTATCACCGAAGGTCACATATCCTCCTTTTTTCATGATTAATCTAGAGAACTTGGAGGCATCTCCGATCATATGCCTTGAGCATCCACTATCTAAGTACCACTTGTGTTTGCCACTCCTTTGTCTCTCATCTTCACTTAAAGCCATGAAGCACATGTTTGCCACTTCGCAATCTTCTTCTTCGGTGGAGCTAGCTTCACTATCATCCCAATTTGTGGCTTTCATTGCTTTGGATTTCTTGTTTTGACTCTTGAAGTAAGGACAATCCATCTTTACATGCCCCGGTTTCTTGCACTCAAAGCAAATGACTTGATCATTTTTCTTATCTTGTTTTGAGCTTTGCCCTTTGTACTCCCTTCTAGAATTCTTCTTGAATCCTTGGTTTCTTCTAATCATCCTTTTTTAGCTTTCTTGTAATAAATGCAAGATCTTCATAATCTCCTTCATCATCGGACTCATCATCTTCTTTTGTTGAAGATTTGAATGCAATGTTTTTCTTTTTCTTGAAATCTTCTTCATTCTCCTTCAAGGTGATTTCATGAGTCATGAGAGAACCCATAAGTTCTTCTAATGGTAGTTTGGTGAGGTCCTTTGCTTCTTGAAATGCCGTCACCTTTGGCTCCCAAGATTTTGGTAGACACCTAAGAATCTTTCTCACCATTTCAACATTAGAATAGGATTTACCAAGAGATTTCAAACTATTAATAATATCCGTAAATCTAGTAAACATTTCAGAAATTGATTCATCCGATTTCATCTTAAAAAGCTCAATACTATGAACTAGCATATTAATTTTGGATTCTTTAACTTGACTAGTTCCTTCATGAGTTACTTCAAGTGTGTGCCATATTTCTTGTGCCGTAGAACAAGTAGATATTCTATTAAACTCATTTCTATCTAGAGCACAACACAACACATTCATAGCTTTAGCATTCAAACTCAATTTCTTTTTATCATCTTCACTAAACTCCTTAGGTTCTTTAAGCATGTATTCCCCATTTTCAATTTTGGTAGGAATAAAAGGTCCTTCCAAAACAATAGACCACAAATCATAATCAAAAGATTTCAAGAAAATACTCATTCTAGTTTTCCAATAAGAATAATCACTTCCATTAAAAAATGGAGGTCTAGAGATAGAAAGTCCCTCAACATATGAAGTTGAATTAAAAGTTGCCATAGCTCAAAATTGGTTAAGATTTAAAAAAAATTGAGCAAACTTGCTCTGATACCACTTGTTGACCCAGGTATGGTAACCCAAGAGGGGGGGTGAATTGGGTTTTTATTTAAAAAAACGGATTTAGAAAAATTTTCTTGAAAGAACAAAATTATTTAACTCTTTCTTGGAAAATAAAGGTGAAGAAGATGAAAATAGAATGCAATCAAGAGAATAGCAATAAAGAACAATCACAAGTGCAAGTAAATATATAGAGATAGGGATAGAGAGAGTGCAAACTCAATTTACGTGGTTCGGCAAACCTTGCCTACGTCCACGGGCTCCTAGCTCCACGAGCTAAGCTTTCCACTAAGTGGTAGAAATCTTTACAACTTGCTTGATGAACAACCTCACCAAGACTTTTTCTTCCAACCCTTGATAACACCACACCAAGAGTTCTTCTTGATGAACAACATCACCAAGGCAACTTCCTTCAACTCTTGATAACACCACACCAAGAGTTCTTCTTGATGAACAACCTCACCAAGGCAACTTCCTTCAACCCTTGATAAAACCACACCAAGAGTTCTTCTTGATGAACAACCTCACCAAGGCAACTTCCTTCAACTCTTGATAACACCACACCAAGAGTTCTTCTTGATGAACAAACCTCACCAAGGAAAGTGAGGTTCTTCAAGGATAACTTTTATCCTTAACAACTAGATATCAACTCTCACCACACGACAAACAAGAACAAGATAAATTTTTTCAAAATAAAAGTATAACTCTCTTCCAAAGAGTAGATAAATAATATAAAAGCTCTCTAGACTTGATATTTCTCTTGTTTTTTTGCTTGATAAAATGCTTTCTTGCTCTACGAATGCTGGGAGAATGGATCTGTTATAGGCAAATGAGAATTTGAACTTAATCAGTGAAGACCCAACCTCCAATTTTTCTGCCCACCATAAAAACCGTAATCTTGTCTTCCATTTTTGTCAATGTTCCGTTTGAAATTTGAAAATCTGCAAAACATAAAAGATTTGCACATTTGAATAAGCTTTCCAGCTCATTAAGAATCAAGTCATTTGGATATTTGTAGCTCAAGATATGACCAAAAAACCATTCGGTGCTCATGTGACTTGATTTTTCTTTCTTGTGTCAGTCCACCAAATTGAATGATAATTCTGTCAGCCTTCCGTTTGAAATTTGAATTTCTTCAAAACATGAAAGATCTGCATATCTTTCCAAAAAATTAAGAATCAAAGCATTTGGATATCTCTATCTTAAGATATGGCCAAAACACTATTCGGTGCTCATGTGAGTTGATTTTTCTTCTCTGTGTCAGTCCATCGAATTGCATGTCAATTATGTCGGCCTTCTGTTTGAAATTTGAATTTTTTCAAAACATATGAAATGTTCCTCATTAAGTCATCTTTCCAATGCCACAAGAATCAAGTCATTTTAATTTTTCTAGCTCAGGATATGTCCCAAGGAGTATTCGGTGCTCATGTCAGCTGCTTTCATTTGTCTTTCAACTTGCATGATGATTTGGACAACCTTGCACTTGAAATTTGAATTTCATTAAAACATATGAAATGTTATAAATTGAGTAAGCTTTCCAAAGGCTCAAGAATCACGTCATTTTGATATTTGTAGAGATATATATGACCAATTGATTGAACATTGTTCATGTGTCACATTCCTTGAGTCAATCCTTGTTCTTAAACTTTGGTGCCTTTAACATGTAGTCTTCTCCTTAGCTTCAACACTTCATTTAAATAAGCCTTTTCTTGATTTTACAATTATTTCAATGATATTACTCTTGCACATAAATAAACATGTTAGTAAATCACAATGAATCAATGTGTATTGTTATCATCAAAATTATCATGTAGCCTTAGGGCTAACATGAATTAGATCTTCGACAGGAATTAAGTGTTTTGTTGGGTGTGCTTCGGTTGAAGCATTGATAGATTGGAACAATCTCTATTTAATGGTTGCTTTGCTTCTTGAGAATACTTATCCATTGCTTCTGAATGTTAAATGATTGTACTTTGAAGCTTACACGGGTTTGGTTGGATAGATCCTTCAATCCGTACTCAAAGAGTTATGATTAATGTGCAATACGAATATCCCTCTGATTATTTCATTTATTCCTGCTTTTGGCGTCTTTGTCAGTGGAGCACTAACCAAATCTTTTAAAAATTGTAGGCTGCATGGATTTACAAGCTCGTAAGGTTGGAGCTTTCAGCAGATTTGGCAAACAAACAGAGGGAAGAATGCTTTGACTCTAGGATTTTCTTAGACATTACCTTAGTGTATTTTAAAATTTTCCAATTAGACATGAATTGAATTTGCTTTTAAGCTAGTTTACGGTGGAAATGTTTTTGCTTTTTGATACTCTAGTCTATTGATCCTACTAAAACCTGGTAAATCACCTTTCACTTTTGGCCAAAAATAATGCAAATACTTAAGTTATCTTCTTTTTTTCTTGTTAGAATATGTAGTCATGACATAAAGTTTCTTGAAATTGGTAAAACTATATTCAAATAATTGTAAGTATGCCACAATTCGAAAGCGTTTCATGTAGTGAACTCATCCCTATGACAGTACTTTGAATACTTTTTTAAGGCAATGTATAACTTCACCCATTCTCATTCTCAATTCAATCCAGATATCCAGCGGTAACCTTAAAAAACATACAAGCAAGGAGAGGTGTTAATGGGTGAGGGATGAAGAGTTGGAAGTTTTAGTTCTTCCTTAACAGGTTCTAGAGTAGGTAAACAAAAACATGAACCAGTAATTAGTACATCAAACTGAGCAAGATCAATTCTCCCAAATAATTGTAAATATTTGCATAACAATTATGAGAATCTATTTGCACTACGTAATGACAATAGAATCCCACCAAAATAATAATCAAAGTATAAAGAACAATTTATAGCTATATATGGCAAAGACTTGCGTGCTTGCTGTATATGAACTAGACACACTACTCGACACTTGACTATATGACGTCGACACTCGACAACCGACTATATGAACTTGATAACCGACACTCGACTATATGAACTTGACAACCGACACATGAAATCATTACGAAATTACTAAAAGTCACAAAAATGAATGTTTTACCCAAACGATCGATGAAACTTGACGGCAAATGCTCGACACTCGTCACTCGACAACCAACTCGACACGCGATGCACAACGATCGTCGCTCAACTAACGCGACACTAGACACTCAGCTATATATGAACTCGGCACTCGGCTATATATGAACTCGGCACTCGACTATATATGAACTCGACACTCGACACTCCGCTTGATGTACTAATACAACACCCGATCCTACACTCGGCACAACCCTTAGACACTTAATAACGCTCGACAAATCTCGTCTTCGTTGTCCGACCTACAAAAACACAATAATTTAACACTCTTCAAATACAGATTGACATTAAATTACACGTAACATAAAAATTCAAGCTAAAACAGTGTTAAAGATTTTGATGTTGATAACAAGGCAGTCCCCGGCAAGAAGTTAGATAAATAGCTAGCTTACTCTCTTATCTGCATCTCCACAAACACCTTGCCATTTCCCTGCAATCCTGTTGATGTCTTCTGCCCTGAGCTTTGAAAAAGATCGAACAATTGCTACAAAGAAAGGAGCCACGAAAAGCCATTTGATTACGCCCAAAATATACCGCAGTTATTATAGTATAAGTTGAGGTTTCGAATCCACAAGAAGGCCTTCGACAAAAGAGGTTAGTAAAACAAAATTATTAAAAAAATAATAAAGATGTAAAATTTAACTTTGAAGTGATTGATTCTAAAGATATTACAACATTTAATAATTGGAAACAATCGATGGTAATTAAGAGGTAAGGCATCGAAAATCTCTTATATGTTTTGTAAATCTAATCCCCACTTTGGTTCAACAATTATAACTCAATTGCAAGTTTTACATCCCAAACAATCAATCAAAAAATATGTATAGTATAGCATAATTGATAAACACATGTATTTAATATGCATAAACTCTTTACAAGCTATATTTACCAACAACATTCATCCTTACAAGTTATCCAAGAGCGACAATATATCACTTGACAATATTGCAGTAAAAGATTAACTCATAAATCAAAACTACCAGGGACAAATATATAATAAAAGCAAGACAATGAGATAATGAAAGCAAAAATAAAGTCAAGATATGCTATAGACAGATAATAAAAGCAAAGACAAAGTCAAGATATGGTGTAGACAAATAATAAAAGCAAGACAACAAATTGATAAAAGCAAAAACAAAGTCAAGATATGGTACAGATACATCAGACAGATAGATGACACATCCGAAAATAGGATTGTCTCCCAAGTATACGGAGTGTCGAGTAATAAAACCCGCATGATACCGGGGTCGAATCACGAGGAGGGGATTTTACATTACAAATTATAAGATAAGCAAATATGATATGAATAATTCAAAGAAATGACAAGAAAATATCAATAAATATGTAAGATGGTAGGCGGTATTACCGACCATTCAAATATAAAACAAAAAGCAAGAGGAGGTAAAACCATCCATTGAAATAGGTGGTATAACCAACCATAGTAAATTAAAGAACAATTTCATAAGGTGGTAGAACCTACCATAGTAAATAAAATAAAAAGTTCATAAACAATAGAATATTTAAAATACAAGATGAATTAACACAATAACAATGAAGGCTAAGGTTAGGGGATCCGCCCTTGATATTTCAAATAAGGATAATTAACCCATTTTTAGTTATATGAATTATATTTGTTTCATTACCAATATTTATACCACTTCTTGTAAATGGGTTCAAGCATCCAATGTGCCAATCATCATATGTCTACAACAAATCAAGGTTCCTAACTAGATTCGTGTCGGTAAAGAAGAACCATACATCATCTAGAAAGGATCCAAGCATTTGATGTGCCAAAGATTGTCGACAATGGATCAAGACCTCCACTTTACGAGTGGTGTCAAGATGGATTAAGAAATTAAATATAAATCATATTGAATAAACATTATAAGATTAAGATTATTAAGCACATATTAAGGGTTAGAGAATCCTTATTCTCATATCAAGGGTTTCACCCTTTCACCTTAGCAAAAGAGAAATTAGAAGAACATTATAATAGAAAGAAAATACAATGCAAGAAAAAGGAAATTCATTAATAACATAAACACACAAAACACAATACAAGATCCTAGCCAAAGCCAAAATGTTCCAGCCAAGGCCAAGATGCCCTAATGGTTCACAAGACACCTCTATTTATAGATACATCCAGGGGCAAACTTGTCAAATTACAAGGGCATAATTGTCAAATATTAGTTGTAAATATCTTTGACAATTGGGATCATTAGGCACCGACTTTGACCATCAATTTTGACATTGAAATGTTAAGAATTTTAATCACATGTCTTCATAAAAGTTGTAGATATTTCTCTCACTTTCTAGAACATATTGATTTGCACAATTTGGATACGTATTTTGAGAGATACGGTCCAAATACTGAGGCTTGGTCAGACTGGGCCGA
Organism: Boswellia sacra; assembly: GCA_013180625.2. NCBI lineage: Eukaryota > Viridiplantae > Streptophyta > Magnoliopsida > Sapindales > Burseraceae > Boswellia > Boswellia sacra. The sequence goes on along the minus strand of SNVD02001741.1, from coordinate 6,922 downwards.
GACTGTAGATGGGTTCACTTCAAGCCAAATTTTGGTCCACTAAGAGCCCGAATTTGATGATTCTTGTGAAATACAATCTTGTAGACAATTAAATCAGCTTTCCAAAACATTAAGAATTGCACCATTCTGATCTATAAATAGGGAGTTATGCCCATTTTACCGAACCTGTAACAAAACCAAAATTAAGAGAAATTAATTCCAAAGATGCAAATGCTACAAATATGCTTAAGTTGAGGAATTTAATGACACTATTAATGCAATATGATGAACTAACTCTTATTAAACATGCATATTTAAGTGTTCATCACACCCCCCAACTAGCTTATTGCTAGTCCCTAGCAATTAAAGCGTTATTATTTAGAAGTGATTTATAGAATTTTACATCCAATGTGGTCATTATTGCACTCTCCTTGATTTTATCTAAATAAACAAACTCTCAACCAATTATTATTTTTTTTTATGACTCATGTACCCTTCGGTCAATATATCTATAAACCTTCTTTTTGTACTCAGTCAACACATGACTATGGGGCTTATTAGAAAGAAGCCATATCGGTTCTAATATTTGTTAAGGCTAACAACTTTAGGTAGGGGACATTCATTTATTTTATATATATATGTGTTGTTTTGTTTTGTTTTTTTTTTGAAAGAATGCATCTTTAACCCATGTAGCGAGCTTTAGGCTAATGGCTCCCAGACCAGTTGGCCTTAGGGCATTAGGTGTTAAGACACCCCTTCGAGCTTAACGACTCGGGTTGCCGATGCTTTATTTTTTGCTTAGAAACTTATGGATAGTGCAATGTTCAATCCCATTAAGCTTTCTCCTTAATCCATGTAGCGAGCTTTGGGCCAATAGCTCCCAAACCAGTTGGTCATAGGGTATTAGGTGTTAAGGCACCCCTCGGGCTTAATTGCTCGAATTAAGGAGGCTACGAGACCAAACTTTATCCACAATTGCTATTTTTTTCCTTTTTTTCTTTTTTTTTTTTTAACTTTCCCCTTCCTTTGTGTTGTTATCCTAAACAAAACAAAAGAACTCAATATTACAACATTTCCTTTTGCCATCCACAATCATGCATCAAGGTATGTGTGTGTGTGTGAAGAAAGGTTCATGAATACTTGCTTAATGAGTACATAAGCACACAATTTTTTTTTTTTTAAATGATAAGGTTGTGAGAGTTCATAGATTTGAATAATTCAAAGTGAAATGAATAAGACTTCCTTGTTATAAAATTCAAAAATCAAGTCTAAATAATATCAATTTAGCTAAAATGAGTTCATAAGATCAAAATAAAATGACAAATTGGTTAGAATGGGTTTCAAGAGTTCAAACTGACCCTCCATACTCTGCCATTTCTGACCCAGAATGCGTCTCAAGAGGATTTGAACTCCTTACACCGCACTCTGAATCTAATTACTAACTCGCTTTTTTTTTTTTTTTTTTGCAAGAAAAAAATAAAATTTCAAGACACACTTATGTCTACTATCCTTCCCCCCCACCCAAATGAAACATTGTCCTCAATGTTTAAATGTAGAGAGATAAAGTATAGGAGACATTACCTGAAGCTTCGGTTATTCAAGAGAGATGACCTGAAAGACTCATAAAATAACATGCTAAAAATAAAATAAAATAAAAGACAAAAAAAAATTACAAACGGAGATTCAGATCTAATTTGCACTTTTTGTTTTGCCCTCCTGCCCAATTAATTTGAGTACTAGCTGGGTCAGGTTCATACTCAACTTCTTGTAATTTGTCAAGTAACTCACCAGCAGAAGTGGCAGAAACAAGGATCGTTCTCGCCCAATGTGGGATAAAATTTTGTTCTACAGCTGCATCAACAAAACTTATTAAAGGATCAAAGAAATTGTTAACATTCAACAAACCTATGGGTTTTTGATGGAGATTCAGTTGGGCCCAAGAGGCAATTTGAAAATTTTCTTCAAGAGTGCCAAAGCCACCTTGTAAAGCAATAAAGGCATCTGAATTGATGAGCATATGTGCCATGCGTTCATGCATAGAGGAGACCTGTAACTCCTTCCCAACCGTTTTTTCAACAATGCTTTCTACAGCCAAAGCTTTAGGAATAACTCCTAACACTTGACTACCTCCTACATGTGCAGCTGTTGATACGCAACCCATTACCCCGAGGCTACCTCCCCCATAAACCACAAGAATCTTTCTTTCAGCCAGTAGCCTACCAAGATAATTCGCTACTTCTACGAACTCTTCACTTTTACCTGGTCGAGATCCACAGAATACACCTATCCTTTGGATTCGACGTTTTGAAGTTCCCTCCATGTCTATGTAACTCTCTAACTATGTGTGAAGAAGAGAACAAGACATGTGGTTTTTATGGAGTGCAAAAAGGTATGCTAATGATGATATCTATCTAGGTAGCTCGATTGTTTGTTGAAAAAGTTGACAATAATGCACAAAAAATTCAAAAGATGATGAAATAAGACACCATAAGTCAAACAAAAGATACAAATTCAAAAATGACAGCTATGAGGTATTAAAATTCAAAAATGATGGCACGCATGCATATGTACAGGTAGTTGTGACTGTGGCTCACATCTTCCTCTGGTTTTACGTCCAGAAACGGCTTAAACACCTTCTATGAGTTGGGGGATATGCTTCCCATCCAGTTTTCTTATAAACTGGCAAACAGGGTCGTTTTGAGTCAGATTCCCAAGACTATAGCATTCCTGCTCATCTCGGAATTGTGTCCACAAGTTAAAAATTTCACGCTGCAAAAATCCACAAGAATGCGTCTCAAGAGTCACTCAGATATCATCCAAGGACTCCTTACTCAGTCCATCCTTGATGAACTGTAGCTTATCCTCTCGATTGTTAGACAAATATCCCAAGGAGCGGCAACGCTGGTTACAAGTCCATCTTGCACATTTGTGACAAACTTGTAACCTTTTTGCTCTTCGCTTTTTGGCATAAGAGCTTTTTCTCAAACCTGGCATATGGGAAACAATATTATCTGAAAACTCACAAGAGAATCAAACCTTGGCTTCAATTAACCATCTTAAATCAACAGGAATACCCTTACGCATCAACAACCTTAGTCTTTCTGCACGAGCTTTATAAATTTTAAGCAAATCATTTTGAGGAAGAGAGTGAAAATGTTTGTGCAATTTTGAGAGAATGGTATCCATGTGAAGAAAATGAGAGAGAAGAAAAGAAAATGGATGCAAGGTGAGCAACAGTTTTTAGGGAACTAAAAAAAACCGACTTTAAAAGTCACGAAGTACCGTATCCGCCACTTGACCAAAAAACAAAATGCAAACACACAAATAAAATAAAAGCACATAAAATAAAATGAGAACAAACTAGAAATGAAAGCAAAAATCAAGAATAAAAATAAAAATATGGCACCGATGGATGAAATTTGAACAATCGTAAAAAAAAAAAAAAGCCAAAAGAGGAATCTCTTTGAAAGTAATTTACCACGGTCAAAAATATGCCATTTAGGTGGTACCTTTCTTTTTCCTTTAATTGTAAGAATGGAAGAGATTACCACTAGTTGAATTTGTTTGTCCTTGAGGCATGCATTCTTGAGTGTGGATGTTTCTTCCTGCCTTTGTTCAAAACATGGCTCCTAACTCTTAATCTCTTTAACCTGTACAAAATCAAGCAATGAAAATTCTTAAGAAGCAATGGGCACTAGTTGCATATTTACTTCAAATGAACTAGTTAACCCAATTTCTAAAGGACTTGAAAAATTTTCATTTTGGATATAGTCTTCCATGTTAATCTTATTAGCTTCCTCACATTCATCATGCTTGAAAAATTCATTATTGTTAAAATTTTGGTTGTGTTCCTTTGCATGATGGCATGAGGGCATAAATGAGGATTCAATCTCTTCCTTGTTAGGTGTAGGTTTATTAACCTCTTCCTTACCCTTTAAGATTGATTCATCATCTTTCTCATAGGGGTTAAAAATATGTTCTTTATTAACCTTACCTTCGTGAAGAGTACTTACCGAATCTTCATCTAGATGTTGGCCACTTGGATTACTCACATGTGGATTGATGTAGTTTGGCTCTAGTTGAGATGGAAACTCACCTTTTTCATGAGTATTGAGTGCAAATTCAAGTATTTCAAGAGCATCATTCAAGTTTGTCATAGTTTGAGCAACTTGACTATTAAAAGCCTCTTGCTTTGCAATGAATGAATCCAATGTTTCTTCAAGATCCTTATAAGATGCATGATCATGAGATTTTTGAAAATTTTGAAATAATTGAAAGGGAGGTTGGTAAGATTGTGCATGATTATCATTCCTCCAATCAAAATTCAAGTGATTTTTCCATCCAAAATTTTGTGAGTAAGTATTAGGATTTGACCTTTGGAAAGTGTTTAAAAACATTGGTTTGGTCATGGAGACTTTTCCTAAAGGTAGGCATAATTGGGCAATCATCCGTAGGATGATCACTAGAATTACAAGTTTGACAGACAATTTTTTGCATAGACCACATTTCTAAGTCCTCGACTTTCCTAGCTAGGGATGTAAATTTAACATGTAGATCATGATTCTCCCTAAAGTTATATATGCCTCTACTAGATGTTCTTGGTACCTCATAGGTGCCAACATTGTTCCAATTTTGGACATTTTTCGCTAGTAAGTCCAGGAAATCTATGGCTTCATCAGGGTCTTTATTTTCAAATTGTCTATTACATATTAATTCTACCATTTGCCTAGCTTGATGTGTAAGACCTTCATAGAAAATTAAAACTAGTTCCCATGTTTCCAAACCATGATGAGGACAAGTATTAAGCAATGCTTTATACCTATCCCAACATTGGTAAAAGGTCTCTCTTTGTTTTTAAGTGAAATTGATGATTTGATTTTTGAGAGAATTTGTTCTATAGGGAGGAAAGAATTCTTTAAGAAATTGTTGTTGCATTTCATCCCATGAGCTAATAGATCTTGACCTAAGATTTTGTAGCCATGTTTTAGCTTTATCTTTTAAAGAAAAAAGGAAAAAGCTTTAATCTAAAGATGTTTATGCTACAATTTAGGTCACAATAGATATTGCAAAAATCTTTAAATTCTCTCAAATGCAAAAATGGGTTTTCAACATCTAGGCCATGAAATTGGGGTAAGAATTGAATGAAATCCGATTCATGGTTGAAATATTTTGCATCATGAGGGAAGACTATGCATGATTGTGCATGAGTTCCTATGTAATCCATTAATGTTCTTGGTTGGGTATGAGCAGGTTTTCCAAAGAAGATGAGTGGCTACAAACAATTCTACCAACTAATGCAAAGAGAAAGAAAAGATGAGCACATGCAAGAAAAATAAAAATAGAAATGGGGAGAGAAAAAAGAAACACATACAAGAAAAATAAAAATAGAAATGAGAAAAGAGAACACTTACAATTTTACACGCCAATTTTTACCTTCCCCGGCAACGGCGCCAAAAACTTGACACCTCCGAAAAAGGGATTGTCTCCCAAGTATAGGAGTGTCGAAGTAATAAAACCAGGTGAGACCGGGGTCGATCCACGAGGAAGAGGATTTTAGCGTTACAAATTATAAGTTAAGCAAATATGATATGAATAATTCAAAGAAATGACAAGATAATATCAATAAATATGTAAGATGGTAGGCGGTATTACCGACCATTCAAATATAAAACAAAAAGCAAGAGGAGGTAAAACCATCCATGGAAATAGGTGGTATAACCAACCATAGTAAATAAAATAAAAAGTTTATAAACAATAGAATAATTAAAGTACAAGAGTAATTAACACAATAACAATAAAGGCTAAGGTTAGGGGATCCGCCCTTGATATTTCAAATAAGGATAATTAACCCATTTTAGTTATATGAATTATATTTTTTTCATTACCAATATTTATACCACTTCTTGTAAATGGGTTCAAGCATCCAATGTGCCAATCATCATATGTCTACAACAAATCAAGGTTCATAACTAGATTCGTGTCGGTAAGGAAGAACCATACATCATCTAGAAAGGATCCAATCATTTGATGTGCCAAGGATTGTCGACAATGGATCAAGACCTCCACTTTACGAGTGGTGTCAAGATTGATTAAGAAATTAAATATAAATCATATTGAATAAACATTATAAGATTAAGATTATTAAGCACATATTAAGGGTTAGAGAATCCTTATTCTCATATCAAGGGTTTCACCCTTTCACCTTAGCAACAGAGAAATTAGAAGAACATTATAATAGAAAGAAAATAAAATGTAAGAAAAAGGAAATTCATTAATAACATAAACACACAAAACACAATACAAGATCCTGGCCAAAGCCAAAATGTTCAAGCCAAGGCCAAGATGCCCTAATGGGTCACAAGGCATCTCTATTTATAGATACATCCAGGGGCAAACTTGTCAAATTACAAGGGCATAATTGTCAAATATTAGTTGTAAATATCTTTGACAATTGGGATCATTAGGCACCGACTTTGCCCATCAATTTTGACATTGAAATGTTGAGAATTTTAATCACATGTCTTCATGAAAGGTGTAGATATTTCTCTCAGCTTTCTAGAACATATTGATTGCACAATTTGGATACGTATTTTGAGAGATACGGTCCAAATACGGAGGCCTGGTCAGACTGGGCCGAGACTGTAGATGGGTTCACTTCAAGCTCAATTTTGGTCCACTAAAAGCCCGAATTTGATTATGCTTGTGAAATGCAATCTTGTAGACAATTGAATCAGCTTTCCAAAACATTAAGAATTGCACCATTCTGATCTATAAATAGAGATTTATGCCCATTTTACCGAACCTGTAACAAAACCAAAATTAAGAGGAATTAATTCCAAAGATGCAAATGCTACAAATATGCTTAAGTTGAGAATTTTAATGACACTATTAATGCAATATGATGAACTAAACTCTTATTAAACATGCATATTTTAAGTGTTCA
>SNVD02001740.1:0-15095 GCA_013180625.2 Boswellia sacra | reverse complement strand
AAGACAATATAGGAAAAGAGGTTGATGCAAGATTGTACAGAAGCATTATTGGCAGCCTGTTATACCTCGCAACAAGTAGACCAGACTTGTGATTTAGTGTAGGACTTTGTGCAAGATTTCAAGCAAATGCCAAAGAATCACATTTGGTAGCAGCTAAGAGAATCATCAGGTATGTACATGGAACACATGATTATGGTATATGGTTTTCTAAAGATACAAATAATTATCTTGCAGGGTTTAGTGATGCTGACTGGGTAGGAAATACAGATGACGAAAAAAGCACATCAAGAGGGTGTTTTTATCTTGGCATAGCAAAAGCGGAATTCTATTTCCTTTCTACTGTTGAAGCTGAGTAGATAGAGCAGGAAGTTGTTGCACACAACTACTGTGGATAAAGCAAATGTTGAGTGATTATGGTATTGAATAGAAACCTATAACTGTGTTTTGTGATAATACTAGTACTATAAATATTTCCAATAAACTTGTTCAGCATTCTAGAACAAAACACATTGACATAAGGTAACATTTTACAAGGGAACTTATAGAGTCTAAGGTGATACACATTGAACACATCTCCACTGATAAATAATTGGCTAACTTGTTCACTAAGGCATTAGGTACAATAAGATTTGAGAATCTAAGAAAGGCCTTAGGCATCTGTCAGTTATCTGAATAAACACCACTTGCTGTTATGATAATTATATCTACAATATCATAAGTTTTCTTGTAATTTAGCATGGTGAGCTGTAATATAAAAATTGTGTGAATGATAAGATACTGATTTGAAATTAAAAAAAATATACAGAGAAGGCTACCAATATATGACGTGTGAAAGCCATATATGAGAGTAACCTCAAGGTATCTAAGCAATATGTTGAGGTCACCCACTCAAATGAAAAGGGTTACCTCTATATTGTGTGAAAGCTACTGTATTTATAAATCCAATGTGATTAATTTATAATATGTCAAAATAATATTTTTGATATCTGAATCAATTGAAAAGAAAAATGAAAAATAGCTTTCATGTGAAAGTAATAAACATCTCTGAAATATGCTTTCTTCGAATGATTCATATGATGTTCAGATATTGTTGTTATGTTAAATTTAACTATTTTCTATTATGTTTTCACATCATATGATGCTATTTGTGCCAATCCAAAATTTGATTTATCTTGTGTGTCTATGTATCAAAATGCCATGTCAACTATATTGAATTGAGGGGGAGAAGTTTCAGTGGCAGGAATACTAACTCTATTAGAATTCCTTATTCTAATGGAAATCAATTTTTTAATTCTTATTCATTAATGACAGTTATTAAGCGATTTTGGAAATGGGATTAAAATTAAATTTTTGTTGAAATCAAATTTTTTTTTAATTTTAGCCTAGTATATTACGAGAACGGCTAGGGTACTTCCTGTTCATACTATACCCCAACAATAGTTTGAACACTTTCTCTCTTGTCTTGTTGTTCTCTCTCTACTCTGAGAAACTCTAGCACACTTAAAACCCTAACAATGTTGACCGCCTCAAAATCTTAAAAAACACACAATTCCTCATCTTCATAGAACAACTTTGGTTAGAATAGTAGTAATAGTGAATAGTCGTCTCATTCACAGTAGCCTCAAGCAGAGATTCTGATTGATCTTGCTATGAGTGAAGATGAATTGATTCTAGTCAAGAAGATGAAAGATAAGGTGAAACCAAAGTACAACAAGTTCCTCACGGCAGCCATCAAGCAGAAATTCTTAAAGTGCACTTCCAAAAGGAAATTACCGATAGAAAGGCCGGTAAAGCTGACCGACTTCAACAACTATGGTATGAGTGAGCTTCTTGAGTCTATGTACTAGACTTGTATGGTAAACAATTTCCTAGCCCCTGTGAAGTCATTAATTCAGGAATTCTATGCCAATATCTATACCTCAATTGATGATCCGAAAAGCTTTCATTATCATAGAGTGTATTGTAGAGGAAAATTTGTGAAATTCTCACCGAACGTCATAAATACATTCTTTGATATACCAATAGGAAGCTTACATTCATTGGATGAGAATTTTGATATGGCTGTAGTGATTAAAGAATTGACTGGTAGACAGGACATAGAATGGAAACTGAGGGATGGAATTGACCAGCAATATCTAAAAAGGAAGTATAGGGTGATGCATAAGATTGCAAGATTTAATTGGCTTCCCTCATCACACCAAAACCAAGTCAGGGAAGATATAGTGATGCTTTTGTACTATTTGGGCATCAATAGACCAATCAATTTTGGCTTGTTAGCTTATAGATTCGTTGTTCAGATTGCTCCGTACAAATCTGACTATCATTTACTGGTTTTTCCTTATTTAATTCAAGGTATTCTAGCACAGAATGGTATCCCTATAAGTCCCAAAGAACAAAATCAAACTCTGACAAATTCAATCACCAAAGATTTTCTACATAGATTGCATGATAAATCTGACCTCCCTGCACCATAACCAAAACCAAAACCCAGGAGAGTCTGGATACATCCTATGGGCAATGTGGAAGAATAACTTGCTATGATAAATTATGTCTTGAACGATATTGTGCAGGATCTTAAAGATATTAAGGCTAAACAATCTATTTTGGAGGCCAAGCTTTCAGGACAATCTAGTACTGCAGAAGAACCACAGCCCATGGAAACTGACAATATGGTTCCTGAGAAGTCTGCAGAGCACATACTAAAACCTGATGCCCCACTGCCTGAAGGAGCTAAGCCCATACCTGTAGACTATCCCACTAAACAAACTACTATTGAGGCAGACATAACAACAGAAAAGAAGCAAAAGATAAAGAAATTCAAGACCACTGCAAAGGGATTAAAAGAAAAGAAGAAAGTTAAACTGGTGAAGCAACCATCTGACAGGAGGAAGAAGAAAGTTGGGACAACAACACCAGCTCTAAGAGATGAATCCTTGTTAGATGAACCACAACAAGTAGACACCGAGATGAAATTGCCTTCACCACTTGCTGAGGAAGAACCTCATGTTTCTCCAATCCCTGAAGTAGAGCATCATGATTCTCCATCATTAACAAAGTCACCACCACCTGAAGCCACAACCACATCATCTACAGCACAACCTGAGGAAGAACACATCCTGGAACCCCTTCCTGCTGTAGACACAACTGCACCATCTATGCTTGCTGAAGAGTCACTAGTACCTTTTCAATAACCTGCTATTGAGTTATAGATAGCAAAAACCAGTGCTAAACGTCTTGAAAAGGAGATCCGCAAAGTTGTAGCTAAAGTCACTGCCACTTCTTCTGAGACAATTGAAGCACAACCTGCTTCTGTACCCACTGAGTAGCCTACACCAACTACTACTGGCAAACGGTACAAAATGAAGGCGGGTAGGATTAAGAAGCACTCTGGTAGTTCCTCTTCCCCACATGTTTGCAAGTCTCCAAGACCGCGTTAGTTTTTGACAACTTGTCATGAAACCTAAGGGGAGAAGGAGAAGTTGTTTTTGTTAAGGAGGAGTTCCTTACATACTATTTTTTCTGTTTTGTTTGGACTGTTCTGTTTGTTATTTGATAATTCTATCTAATATTTTGTTGATCTCCTCCAGGGCAATATGTAAAGAGAAAGGGAAAGTAAGGCATGTTTATGCTTTGTATGCATTAGAACTATTTTCGGCTGTGTGTTATTTCTTTACTGTGTTATGTGTGTTTATTTTCCTATTTCGTTTGATGTATGTATTTTTTATTTGCTCTAATCATGATTTGGTTGAAATGTTGTTTGACAAGTTTGTCAACCTCACTTTGTGTCATTTAGCAGGATTTACATAATCAGACATTGTTCTGTTATGGGCTTTGTAACTGCATACTATGACTATTTATTTGGCATGATGTTTAGGTTTGATCGAACATGATTGTTTATAGTCATGTGTAAGTTAACTCTGAGTGAATTTTTCTTTTATCATGAACAATGTAGTGTTTTCATTACAAGTTGCCAAAAAGGGGGAGATTGTTGGTGTCAACGTGCATATGTCATGCACATGATATTTTCGTCTAAACTTGTGATAAAACACGAGTATTATATGGCTTATTATTTTACTGTTTCTATAAGTATATTTTAGGAAGTATTTGATTCATAATCAATATCCTCTTAGAATATGACATTATTTCATGTATCCTAGTTAAAATAGGAGAATATCTATTTGTGCCGTAATTCCTTTAGGAGTTATATTTATATCACTTCCTATTATATTTGTCTTTATCCTAATGAGAGTTTGATTAGGATTTTTACAGGAATCTAAGGAGATTTTTTTCAAACTTCCCACTATATATACTATTATGTTTACATAACATGTAGTTGGTTGATTGTGAGAGTTCATGTCACGGCATTCTAAGGATTAAGAGGAGAGCTTCAATGCAAATAGGAATGCTTCACTGATTTGATTTTATGAGTATTTTATTCATGTATGTGAGGTTGTAATCGTATATGAATTGTTGATTAGGTCTGTGTAAGTTAGTAGACACTTGAGAGAACTTGCGAGTTAAGTGTATATGTAATTCAGTGTTAGACATCGTGGTTATGATATACGTAATAGTGTAATGTTAAGTTATCTGTGACAACGAGTGAGCAGTGTCACTAGAGTTTAAGATCCTGACAGGATTTTGTTTTACAAAGATTAGGTCAGTGTGTGAGAGTGAGTCAGCACTGTAAACAATCCTAAAGATTGTACAGACAAGAACTTAGTGAATTGGAGCTCTATAGTTGTCCATGGATGTAGGATCGTTATAATAGATCACATAAAAATCTTCCTGTGCCGATTTACTTCACTGTTTATTGTTATATTACTTATAACTGTATACTTCAAGAACTTACATGAAGAATATTAGAACATAACAAATCAAGAATTTACCAGGTGTACCAAAAGGAATCGGGAATAGAATTAAGAATACTCATGCATGGAACCCGTTGAATATAAAGACTAAAAAAGATAAAAGAAGTATGAAGAATGTTCAAAAGAAGGGCATGAAACCTAGTGATGACAAAGTTTGAGGAAACCGAAGAAGGTATGAAGGATACCAAGCTGAAGACGCGAAGGATAATAAGGTCTAAAGACTAGGAAGTAGTGCATGATAGAAGTTTACCTAGTGGGCATGCATTAGAAGGAAACTCTAAGATGTAGTTTCACTTCAAAGCGTTTTAAGTCTTTAGAATAGGTACAAGCCCTAAGAAGAGGCACACTGAAGAGTATTGAAAACCCTAAGAAAGAGGTGTACTTAAGAGTGTTTGAAGCCTTAGAATAGATGCACTGAAGAGTGTTACCAAACCTTAGGTGCACTAAGGAGTGTTTTGTTATAGCATCATAAGGATGCTTTCAGCCCTTGAATGGGCACCTTGGCCCTCAAATAGGCATACTAGCCCTTGAGTGGGTAAACCTTCACAGTTAGGTAGGCATTTCAACCCTAGAATGGGCACACCTTAGCCCTTGAAGAGGCAAATCTTTTTGTAGCATTAGAAGAAGAGAACAAAGATGACAAGAAAGCCTGATAGAATGAGGACAAAGGTGAAGATGTCAAGATAGAAGAAAGAAAGACAAAGCAATAGTACTTTGTCAAATTTTGTGTCTCATAAACTTCTCCAAAGTAGGGGGCAAGCTATAGACACTAAATTTTTTAGGATTGATGATGGAATAAAGATGAATGTCAAGCAATAAAAGTGATCAAAATGCCCCTGGAGGCCAAGGAAGGAAATGAAGAGGAATTGATGAATGGTCTTAAAAATTGACACGTGACTTCAAAAAATGATAAAAATTAATCTAAGAGGAGTCTGATGATGAGTCATATATCGTTGCGAAGCTACAAATGTCTAGCTTCCGTAGAAATTTATAGATTATAAATTGAAGTTGAACTTAAAAAGTTATACCTAACCAAGCAGATGAAGGTTAGGAGGGACTGCACTACAAAGTGCTAAAAATGGAAGGGCCGTAGGGAGAACAGTCGTTCAACTATCAAATAACTGCCTCGTGGTTTGCCAACAGCCACCTGGCTGTTGGTGGCATATTCTTGAAAATTTGTTATTTAGACCTTCCTTTTTTTCTGCTTTCTTTTTTAACCTCAACCTTTACCTAAATAAATCCCCCTTGGCTTACTTCTCAGGACAGACCGATTATTGAATATAATAATCTCTTCTCGCTCTTAAAGACACGCTCGAGATTTCAAGAAGTCTTTTTTTGTTTAAAGCTTTTAGGCATTATATTGCTCTAAACCTGAAAAGGGTATGTCTTGAGAGCAGTCTTCTCTTCCCTTTCCTTTCCTTCCCCTCCACACCCCCACACCAATTTTGATATTTACTTTTCTTCCTTAGAATAAGCATGTTTAGGGTCTCATTTAATGCTTAGGAGCTCTTTTTTATTAGAAGCATCTTTTAAGAATGTAATTTTCTTTGTGAATGCTTAGAGCCATGCTTAGGAGCACATGATTAGAAACATGATTAGGAGAACTTATAATTGCCTTGAAGCATGCTAGGAAATAGCATAAATAGGTAGGAATTCTAAATTGCCCCTTCAAATGCTTTGATTGGTCTAGAATAGCTTTGATTGATGTTAATTACTTGAATTAGGCTAGAATGTGTCATGAAAACCATGTTTATGCTAAGAAATGTCACGAATTATGAATTATACTAGAATAGCAATAGGTAGAATTATCACGATAGAATTATCAAATCTAGGTAGAAGTGCCATGATTCTAGATTATGGCTTTGTTTAATTGATTGATGAAAGTATGAATGTACCATCGATACACTATGATTAGAATAATGTCATGAAGTGATGGTGGACTTACATTGATGGTGAAGGACTATTACTAAGAATGCTAGATATATATATGGATATGCATGTAGAGGTTTGATAAACATAGAATAGACTCGCATATAACGGTGAGGAATTCCTTATTTATCAAATCTCGAATTGATTGCTTATTAAATGTATGATTTGCATGAATATGCTATGTATGGAATATTTTACCTCACTGAATATTTGAAGTATTAGAGAGAGAATTTGTTTTTTAGTTGAAGAACAAAGCAATGTAATCTTTTTTTTGGAAAAGTTACTTAGTAATATTAATCCAAAAATGTTAAAATGTACAAAAATCCGAAGGGCATACCCCAAGATTACAAAAGGACATGAAGTCCAAACAAACAAACCAACAAAGGATAGAAAATAAAGGCCACAAGCGGCCTAAACAATGAAAAACAAGCCACAAACGGCCTTAACAACATAAATAAGAAATGACCACAGTCGGTCTAAATCAAAAAAATACAAAAGCTTTAACTCTTCTTATTTTTCTTCTTCTTACCCTTCCGTACAGGGGTAGCTGGGGTATCCGAATGATCATGATCAATCCTATCAATTTGATCTTCATCACTTAGCCTATTCAAAGGCTCAAATCGAGAGGGAGAAGACTTAGGAGGTTGTCCTGTGTTTATTCGTCCTGACGAAACGGATGCCTCACGATTGGTAGAACACTGGATAGTACCTAAGAGCCTACCTTGGTCAGTCGCGAAAGGAGATAGAGAGTCAGAATCTGAGACCGACTCTGCACTCGAGGCTGTGGCCTTCATAGGAGGAACAACTTGCACTGGCAAATTTGCTGGAAAAGCAACAAGCTTTGGACTCTCAGCGACCTTGGTCGCAACCTTACTCGAATTCAAAGGAGTACCATCAGAAGAGGTGCTATCCGGGTCGTTAGCCTTATTCTTATCCTGACCTGTAGTCTTTTCGGGTTCCGGACAACGGTGTCCAAACTTACAACATTTGGAGCAACGTTTTGGGACCCACTCATATTCAACTTGAATTTGGATGGGCTCTGGAGAAAGCTTGCATATGAACTCAAAGTTGCGAATCAGAGGGTGTTTTGCATCCAAAAGAACACATACCCTCGCATACTCCAATCTGGAGAGATCAGAAGTCATCTTATCACAAGATAAAGGTTCTCCAACCATGTTGGAGACAATACTAAGACCTTTGGTTGTCCACAGAGGAAACGGTAGGCCATATAACCGGATCCAAACAGGAATATACCTCAATTGATTTGTATTAAAATCAAAATGCGGCTTCCAAGGTTGTAAGACAATTGTTTTACCTCCAAACATCCAAGGACCGCGTGCAATGATGTTATGAACCTCTTCCTTAGTTTGGAAGCGAAAAATAAGAAAACCCTTGTTCGTGGAACGGACGTCTTCTAAGCCACTAGATTTCAATGCACGCATGGCCAACGAGCGAGCAGCTTGAAAAGGCATCACATATCCCGGAAAGAAGCCAACGAGACATCTACGCCATTCGGCCACATTCTCATCAACAATCTCATCCGGGATCTTCAGAATTGTCCCCGGTTCCTTTGGGTTAATCCGAATTAGTTTGCATCGGGAACTCGAATCGGTGATTTTAATTTTGTCAGCCCAAGAGCCAGCAGTTGTCTTGGGTGGGTCCATCCAGTGAATATGAATCAAATACAATGTAGAATCATAAAAAAGAGATGGGAGAACGAGGGCAAACCAGTCACCGAAGTGGCTCAACTTCCAAAGTCGTCGACATCTCTTTATAAACGATAATCCACAAGGAATATGCAGCTCGACCAAAAGGCAAAGTTGT
This sequence comes from Boswellia sacra, assembly GCA_013180625.2. NCBI lineage: Eukaryota > Viridiplantae > Streptophyta > Magnoliopsida > Sapindales > Burseraceae > Boswellia > Boswellia sacra. The sequence continues at coordinate 6,474 of SNVD02001740.1, read as the reverse complement.
GTGAAATAGCCTGAGGAACAATCTGGTCAGGGTTGATGAACAGTGATACCGGCCAGTTGAACAGTGAAACCGGAGTTGAATAGTGTCACCCGAATGAAGAGATGGTGATTTGAAGGACTTGCGGTTAGAAACGGGTGACGCCCAAGAAAGAAAAGTTGGTCAGCATTGCTCGATCTACAAGGTGGTGGTGGAGGTGAGATGCAACTCGCCGTTTTCCGGCGAGAGGTGGCGGTGAATAGTAAATCCGAAACTTTGTGGCCTTGAACAGAGGTGATGCGGCGCGAATCTGGCGGTGCTGATGAAGAGAAACTTATAGATCGTCGACTGATCTACAAGAATTTGATGGAGGTGAGATGCCACTCGCCGGTGACAGCGGCGGCCGGCAGTGAATAGTGAAATATCCGAAACTTCAAGGCCTTGAACGGAGGTGTTGCAGCGCGAATCTGGTGGTGCTGAAGAAGGGAAAGTTGTAGATCGAGCTAAGGCCAACACGATGGTGATGGAGGTGTTGTTTCACTCGTTGGTTGGCAGCGGATGAATAGTGAATCCGAACACTGTTTTCGACGGTTTTGATCGCCTTCCGGTCGGAATCTGAAGAGGGCAAGAAGGAAAGTTTCCTCAGGCTATTCTGATCTACAACATATGTAAATCTCAAAGGCTGATTCGTCAAATGAGCGGAGTGAACAGTAACTCTGGCGACCCTAATTGAGAGAAAATTTTCTCCCTTCCAAGCTCCCCCTCCCCTAAACCCTAAACCCTAAACTCCTCTTCCCTTATCCCCTATGTTTACAAGGAAAATGTAATCTATTCTCCTCCTTCTTTTTATGTATGAATATACTATTACTTTGATTGAATATTCATGAAATGTGTGCATAAAATTAATAACTTGGGTGGATTGTATGTCAACATGAGATATTCTAATTTGGTATACCCTATGGGAGGCAAGATCTTTATCCAGGCAATCGAATTACTCGTACCTAACTTTGCGACCCCATCTCTTAAGGGATTATGGTAGCTTAGGTCCTAAAGCAAGGGATCAGATTGCCTCCATTCATTCCCAATTGAAGAAGTGGGCGGCGGCTCCATTTCTCTTGATGTGCCCTTGGCTTGTTGGTGTTCCCCTATGTCCCCAAAGAGGCTTTGACATAGTATCGTGATTGCAAACGCTCTAGTGGGATGAAAGCCTCATTCACACAGGTGGCATTATCTTCATGGTTCCATGAGGTTTGAGTTGATGTTATTCTAATCATGTGGAATTTACATCCATGAACATGCATTTTGATAAGTGTCTATTTATATATCATTTTTGTATCAATTCTTCCATGTTTCTTTGCTATATTCCTTGGAATTTTTATGTTTGTGTGTGGTTTTAATATTTGTAGGAGTTTTGGAGCAACTTGCACAAAAATGGAGTAAAACCCTTCATTTTCACCTCTGCTAGTCAACCATATTCTCGGATTTAATTGTATTGATATACAATGAACCCGATGACATATTATATACCGTTGGAAAGCTCTCGAAGTCTATTTTCTGGAGAAATTTACGGTTTATAAATCCATTCAGTGTACCAAAAGTTGTAATCAAAACAGTGTGAGAAGTATAGAAATGTAATTCCACAAATCACTGTAGCATGTATAATACGGGACACTGTAGCAGGTTACTGTAGCAGAGTATTTAAACACATTTTAGGGTTTTATTTTCATAACTTGAAGAGGGGAGAACGTGGTGGAGGCTGCAGCCTGGAATTCTTTCATCTCTTGGAGTTCTTGAAGGAGAAAGGAAGCTTGGAAAGAGGAAGAACTACAATCCAAAGAGAATTACATCAAATTTGCTAAGTTTTCCCTTCCCTTTCATTTTCTGGAATGTCTCCATGTTGTATTGTATTTACCATGTTCTTAAACATGTGTAACTGAATCTGATTGGTTGAGGGTGATTTCAAAGCCCCTGATATGGTTTTTGTAAGTTGATTGTGTAAGGAATTGTTATCCAATTCTCTAATTGAAGTTGCTTGTATTTTCCCATATTTAATGCTTATGATTGCTTGCTGATTGTATTTGGGTGGCCAACTGAATATAATCTGGATATTGTCTATTGCTAGACTAGAAATCTTGATCCGTAATTGTCTTGAATTTCTAATCATTAGTAGCAAAATTGTGATCAGAGATTGCAATTGGAAAATACAACCTAGGTTAAATAATCAGAACTTTTGTGATTATTGCTTAGATCAACCTATCTTTCTCATCGTAATGCTTCTATTGAATTAAACTTAGAGAGCTTGTTCTAGGTTGTTTAATGGCTAGAGATTAAATAAAGAGCTTGTTTTATTTAACAACAAAGTAAGGAAAGATTGGGATAACAGAGCTTGTTGTTATCTACGGTTGATAACTTCAATGCTGTAATTGGATTACAATTCTATGTTAATTCATAAATTCATATCTTGTGGCAGAGAAAGAACCCTTAACCAAGTGTCTCTCATTGATCTTTCATTCAAATTAACTTCTGTTTTGTTATTCTTAATTTGCATTCTTATTTCATTTAGTTAATCATTCAACAAACCCCCCCCCCATTTAGTTAATTGTGGTTGGAAAATAACAAATTCAGCTAGAATCAATCCTCGTGGGAACGATATCTTACTTATCACTTTATTACTTGTGCGACTAGTATACTTGCTAGTTTCGAACGCACCAAGTTTTTGGCGCCGTTGCCGGGGATTGATTTTCTAATCAATTTGTTATTCTGTTTTTACTACTGATTCTTGATTGTTATTTCCTGATTGTTTGTGTTTAGGCTGTTATGTCTGAGGGAGAAGCGGATCAGCGACTTAAGAGAATTAAGGAGTTTATCCAATCCTCGAATTTAAGGCTAAATCGGTCAATTTCAACTCCACCTCCAGAATTTGACCTTGCACGACATACTTCCCTTCCATCTTCTTGTAGTTCAATCAAATCTGAATCAGAAGCAATGGCGATGGAAAACGATCAGACTCTTAAGGAGTTAGCGGCTCCAATTATTGATCAACAACCGCTATGCCTAAGCACCAATTTTGAGATAGATTTTGAACTTAAATCTGGACTGATTCATCTCTTGCCTACATTTCATAGTTTTGCAGGAGAGGATCCGAACAAACACCTCAAAGAATTTCATGTGGTGTGCTCAAGTATGAAGCCAACCGGCGTTTCTGAAGAGCAAATTAAATTGAGAGCTTTCCCATTCTCATTAGAAGATTCGGCAAAAGATTGGTTATACTACCTACCACCAGGTACCATTACCACTTGGAATGAGATGAGTAAACTCTTTTTGGAGAAATAATTTCCAGCCTCGAAAGTTACAAATATTAGAAAAGATATTAGTGGCATTCGACAACACAATGGAGAATCACTTCATGAAGATTGGGAGAGATTTAAGAGGTTATGTGCTAGCTGTCCAAACCACCAAATTGGTGATGGACTCCTAATTCAATATTTCTATGAGGGTCTCCTACCCATGGAAAGGAGTATCATGGATGCTGCTAGTGGTGGAGCACTAGTTAATAAAACACCGAACGTGGCAAGACGTTTGATTAGTGACATGGCAGCGAACTCCCAACAATTCAGCAGTCAATTTAAGCCACAACTACCAAAAAGAGTAAATGAGGTAAGTACTTCAAACATTGAACAACAACTTTGTGAACTAACCTCTCTTGTAAAAAAAAATGGTTGTAGGACATATGCAGCAATCTTATGCATGTGGGGTATGTTCTGCCATGGACCATCCAACTGACATGTGTCCAACTTTGCAAGAAGGAGATACAGAACAAGCCAATGCTATGGGTGGATTTCCAGGACAACCAAGGCAAAGGTATGACCCTTTCTCCAATACTTACAATGCTGGATGGAGAGATCACCCTAATTTAAGATATGGGAATCATAAACCAATTGCCCTAAATGCCATACCAAATCGACCACCAGGTTTCAATCAACTAAGGGTGCAGCAACCATTTCAAGCACAACCATAACCAGCACCACAACCAACTCCATAAAATTCAGGTATGTCTCTCCAGGATATTGTTAAAGCACTTGCCACTAACACAATGCAATTTCAGCAGGAAATTAGGGCAAGTATCCAAAACCTAGAAAATCAAATAGGACAATTGGCCAGTAACATGAGCAAATTTGAGAGTCAAAGCTCAGGAAAATTACCTTCTCAGCCAGTGATCAATCCAAGAGAGAATGCTAGTGCTGTAACTTTGAGAAGTGGGAAGCAATTAGAGATTCCACCAAAGAAATCACAAACTAATGATGGGGATGACACCACTTCCACCATGAATAAAACATCATCTTCTAAGGTAAATCTTAAAACTCATATTCCTTCATATGTTACTCCTCTACCTTTTCCTAGCAGATTTGTAAAATCAAAGAAGGAGGAACAAGAGCAGGAAATCTTGAAAACTTTTCGCAAGATGGAGGTGAATATACCACTTCTGGATGCTATCAAGCAAGTACCTCGTTATGCAAAATTTTTGAAGGAGTTAGGCACCAACAAGAGAAAGTTGAAAGGAAATGAGAAGGTAAGTATGGGGGAAAATGTTTCAGCTGTATTGCAAAGAAAAATTCCTCTGAAATGCAAAGATCCAGGTACGTTCACCATTGCATGCACCATTGGTAATACCAAGTTTGAAAGAGCTATGTTAGATTTAAGAGCATCTATTAATGTCATGCCATATTCTATTTATGCTTCTTTGAATCTTGGACCTCTTGCGGAAACTGGTATTGTAATTCAACTTGCTGATCGTTCTAATGCATATCCCAAGGGAGTTGTAGAAGATGTGCTTGTGCAGGTGAATCAATTGGTATTTCTAACAGACTTTTATGTTCTTGAAATGGAGGATGAGACATCTCCCAATCCGACACCGATTCTTTGGGGAGACCATTCTTGAAAACTGTCCCGAACTAAGATTATAGTTTCGTGATGGTACTCTCACCATGGAATTTGATGGCGAGGTGATTCTTTTCAATATTTTTGAGGCAATGAGTACCCGAGTGACTTGCATTCTGTTTGCAGTGGGATGTTTATTGATTCTTTGGCACAACAACTTTTTGAGTTAACTCGCAAGGATGCATTGGAAGTAGCCATTAGTGAGCACATTGGGGCAGAAAATTCCAGAGAATCGAGGAAGTTGATACAAGTGTCTAAAGAAGTGGAGGAAGCTGTGGTAAGCTTGGATGAGACTATAGCTATCACCACAAACAGGTATGATGTTTCGTACATTGAATTGCCTTTATCTAATGAGAAACTTCTTTCCTCTATGATGAAAGCACCTGCCTTGGAGCTTAAGCCTCTTCCAGAACATTTGAAGCATGTATTCCTTGGTGAGAAAGATACTTTGCCAGTCATAATAGCAAAGGGTCTTGCACTATTACAAGAAGAGAAACTCATCCGAGTGCTCCGAGATCACAAAACAGCCATTGGGTGGACAATAGCTGACATCAAAGGTATTAGTCCAGCCGTATGCATGCACCGCATCTTGTTAGAAGAGGGATCCAAGCCCACTAGAGAAGCACAATGGAGGTTGAATCCTCTGATGATGGAAGTTATCAAGAAAGAAATCCTGAAATTGTTAGATGTGGGTGTGATTTATCCAATTTCGGACAGCAAGTGGGTGAGTCCAATCCAAGCTGTTTCGAAGAAATCTGGTGTTACGGTGGTTAAGAATGACAATAATGAGCTAGTTCCCACTTGTATCCAAACCGGCTGGTGAGTTTGTATTGATTATCGGAAGCTCAATTCAGCAACTCGCAAGGATCACTTTCCTTTGCCATTCATTGATCAAATGCTGGAGAGGTTAGCAGGTCATTCTCACTATTGTTTTCTTGATGGCTATTCAGGATATAATCAGATTGTCATTGCCCCTGAGGATTAAGAGAAAACTACATTCACATGCCCATTCGGTACATTTGCCTATCGACGCATGCCATTCGGTCTTTGCAATGCCCCTGCCACTTTCCAAAGGTGGATGGTAAGTATTTTCTCTGATTATGTTGAGAACATTATTGAGGTATTTATGGATGACTTTAGTGTTTTTGGTGATTCTTTTGATGAATGCCTTGACAACCTTACCCTTATACTTCAAAGATGTATAGAAACTAACCTTGTTCTGAATTGGGAGAAATGTCATTATATGGTAGATCAGGGTATAGTTTTGGGACATGTTATTTCTGCTAAGGGTATAGAGGTGGATAAATCCAAGATAGATCTTATATGTTCCTTACCACCTCCCACAAGTGTGCGGGATATTTGTTCGTTTCTTGGTCATGCAGGTTTTTATTGTAGATTCATCAAAGATTTCTCGAAGATAGCATTGCCCCTATGCAGATTATTACAGAATGATGTGGCCTTTGAATTTGATGAGAAATGCAAAGAGGCATTTGAGAAACTGAAGGAACTCTTGACTTCGGCTCAAGTAATCCAATCTCTGAATTGGAATCATCCATTCGA